>NQII01012277.1:0-24710 GCA_002778355.1 Clitarchus hookeri
CCTAACTCTCCTAATTATTTGTTCTGTATCCTGTAACCGCGCTGTAGACGATACACTACAACCATTTTCTATAACATCTCACCCCCTCCCTCCAAAACCAATTTTTTCCCCTTTCAACATTTACGTGATACTTTGCTTTTCAAGAACGTTTAATAACCAGAATACTCGTAACAAACAACGATTTGCGTGCCTTTTTGCCCTTTATATATGGTCTTCGTAGTTGGTGTGTACCTTGCTCTAACTAACCACTTTTCCGGTGTAACGTGTTTGCAATTCTGGAACAATTTCAGATACAGGCTTCGTACATCACATGCAATTCACTCCAGTTTCATGACGACTATACGATAGCATTTCTCTAAAACCCATTTTACGAGGCATATTGCAGTTTTCAAACCTGTTTGGGTTACGTGGTTTATACTTCATACGTGCGCATCTTACATATAATATACAAATAATGTGCAAATATTTTCGAAAGTGACGGAATTATATTNGTGCAAATATTTATGAAAGTGACGGAATTATATTTAAGAAGCCAAAAATCGTTCTATGTATTCTTTGGGTAACCCAGGACCATAAACTAAAAGTAAAAAAAACTGTAATTGGGTGACACGCTGCCATCTTGTAAAATAGTCTGCATGTTGGATTTTCCCTCGAGCGACAATTCTGAAGTTATAGCACCGGATTTAGGAGTGTTAACGAGATGCAGTTCACGCGGAATTACTGATTGGAAGGTGAATCAGAATTTTAATACAATTTTNAATTGGAAGGTGAATCACAATTTTAATACAATTTTTGACGTGTTAAGTTAAAAATATAAT
This sequence comes from Clitarchus hookeri, assembly GCA_002778355.1. Taxonomy (NCBI): domain Eukaryota; kingdom Metazoa; phylum Arthropoda; class Insecta; order Phasmatodea; family Phasmatidae; genus Clitarchus; species Clitarchus hookeri. Next base: position 819 of record NQII01012277.1, read on the forward strand.
CACTGTGCACTGAAAACAAATATATTTTAACCACATTAAAAATTACTTTTCAGTTCAGTCATTTTCCGATATTTACTCATCATATCAAAACGTTAATAAGATAAAATTTACAGCTCATAGAAACACCTAATATTACGTCATTAGCATGTGTACAATGTGTAATATGGCTGCTGGGAAGGAAAATAGTTTACAGCGCAGATGACGAAGTTGTATTAGGTGTAGGGGCATTGGAACTAAATGTAAGCACTGACGAGGACGGATAATTTCTTGGTTATATTTTTTTATATAATTACCATTAATTTTAAATTACTAGATTAATAAAAACGCAAGAAAACTGTATTGAACAAAGAAGCCGTGATATTGAGACTACGGGGGGTAAAGCATGTAGACGTAGAGCATCACATGCTATGCTTGCACGATGGATATATTCCATGCAAGCATCAATGAATATTGTGGCTGCATTGGAATATTTCACACGTGTCACCGATGCCACATCACAGAAACGTGCCGAACATGGACAAGCTGGTCAAAGACCGGACATCTAGTATGCAGAATAATTCACGTATTGGTTACGAATATATTCTCCCTTCGACAAATCAAACGACCTCCTCTTATCCCTGCCCACTGGTGTAATCGACAATGAAAATGTTAACTGTGATTCAACTTGGCAGCAAGGAACTTCTACTTTGAAGGAACTAGAAGGAAAATCATTTTCTGAAGCCAAACTTCAACGGAATGACAAGGTCGTCACACTTGCGTCAATGACAGATGCTGTGGTTCTATGAAGTGAGGTGATACAAGTGAATCACAATCAGCTTTTTCATCTCATAGTCATGTGTTATGCGGAGTGAGGATGAACTGGAGTCTTGATTAAAGTACGAGCTGTTGCCATTTACATCAACACTCTTCAATGCAGTTACTATCAGGAAAGGGACAAAGTAAACTTTAAAAACTGCTATTTAAAGCCTCCTTGAAAACCCAAGTTATGCGTTGGATGGAAGACAACTTCTACGTCAGTTGAACTGGCCAAAACTTCTAATTATGTATGTAAGAGTTGCATTTCATACGTCACGGGAAATTGTAGTGGAAATGTTACGGAAGTCTTTAATGGATATTCCGAATATACTACAAAGATTGTAAATCACTTGCGACCAAGATTCGAAGTCTCATCGTCAGATGTGATTCTGCTAGACTTTTAGATTAGTATATGTGGTGCCGTAGTCAAAAGTCCGTTTAATTCCAAGGTGAGATTTGAAACTCGTTTAGCATCTCAGTTAAGAGAAAAAATATTTGAAATGCTTCATGCGCTGGCCAACACTGACTGTTTTATCGCATCAACAGAATGTGTGGAAACTCCCATTAGTTGGCGAGGACACTTATCTGTTCGTACTTCTTGTGGCACTCGCGCTACTTGATGAAAACGTTTATACGGTCTTACCATTATGTAGAGTTGCCGTTGGTGACACTCATTGTCAAATACTTTTCATCCACGGAACCAGATGTGACACAACATCGGCTCTCTACAAGAAGTTTAAAATCTTCGCGTTCAAATTACTGCAATATTTTGGGAGCCTTTGTTAGAAGGTCTACGCTTACAACAAGAAGGATGCAGCAATAGAAGAGATCGTGGCAGCTGGTAATTCTCGTTACTTTGAATGGGGTATGATATTGATGGATTGAACAAAACCAGATACATGTATATGAACTATCTCAAAACCAATGCCAAACAATAGTTACATGCTAAATTTAATTTGTCAATACTTCCACCAACATCGGCAACACAGCTAGACAATATAGCTTGTAGGTATACCATCAAACACATTAATGGCTTGGGATATCACTCACTCCAGGGTGGGGGTGAAAGATGTTCTAAGGTAGTGAATAAACACAAATTCCTACATCATCGCTTCCAGTCCCATATATATATAATTTATACCTATGAATCTGACTAGCTGTCATTGGAAAGTAGGATGCAAGAAGTCTTGTGGTTGCTGAAGAAGTGGACTACAGTGTTCTCTAATGTGTAATTGTGCAAGCAGCTGATGCACTAATAATCCGCATGATGATTATTCAATAGAACCCTATGAAGACCCAAATTATAACCCTGACCTCGCATTGGACACTTCTGTCCAATAAATACCACTGTGAACTTCATTCCGAAGAGGTGCATTTCGGGAAACAAGCGTTTGAGCAACAACGACGCATAGTAAAACANACATTCCGAAGAGGTGCATTTCGGGAAACAAGCGTTTGAGCAACAACGACGCATAGTGAAACAGTTCGGATTGGGGTGGTTTTTATGTGAAAATTTGCATTTTTGTTTAAAAGAATAAATTACAATTAACCATATTTTGTTACACAGAACATAAAATATCTTTTGAGACTTTCAGCCCACCAGGCCGTAGGAAAAGATGCTCGGAGTTAAAGCGGTGAAAGTATTTATATAAAAGTCTTGCTTTTATATTATACAGCAAACATTTTCGTTAGTACTTTACAGGATTTATATATGTCACAGCCAATATATATATTTTCTCCAGGATATCCATCACCCTACCAGCTGGTAAACGTTTCACAATTTCACTATAAAATATTTTGTAGTAANTATTTTCTCCAGGATATCCATCACCCTACCAGCTGGTAAACGTTTCACAATTTCACTATAAAATATTTTGTAGTAATTTTTCGTAATTATTAGCTATTACTTACATATTTAATGTAAAAATTTGTAACAACATGAAACTATTTATATATTTTATCTAATAATTGGTAATTCCTTGTAACTGATTAAAAAATAATAACAATTACGATATCATCCGTCACTGTCAGTGCTTGCATTTCGTTCACTCCCCCTACCCCCCTCTAACAATATGTATCGCTCATTCCGCTCAGTTCTTCCGCAGTTGTTAAATTTATACTCTTACCACATTCTAATAGTCATTTCATCAATTTTATGTGACATACAACTTTAATTTTCGTATTTCTTCGATACGATGACTATAAAATGTCGAAAAGAGACTTCAGAAAAAAATGTTTTTTCACTGCTCGATTTTTTTGTTTTGTTTTCAGTGCCCAGTGATTATATTTTTGTCTTACCACATTGACAATGATATTGAAACTATAGCACGTGTTGTAATGAATACATACTTCCGCGTAAACCGCATGTCTTCACCACTCCAAAATCCGGCGCTATAAGCACATAATTGTATTCCGAGGAAAAATTTAATAAGCAGACGGTTTTCCAAGATGGCAACGTATTCCCCATATGAGATTTATTGGGACTTATAGTATGTTTATCTGAGCTGCGTTAAGAACTCTTCCGCTAATTTTCAACTTCTTTAATTACATTTCCTCAATTTAGCTTTATATTCCTATACTATTATATATCCTTGGCAACTGTGGCCTGGCAACCCCCTCAGATACGCCACTCTGTCACTCACATACTGTCAGCGTGTAACCTACCCCAGCTATACTTCCATTCTCACGAGACTGCACCCTTGCCCTTCTACGCACCATATGACGTGTCTCATTTTATTCTTGGACAGTTAAAGGTACAGGTGTCACACTTGCCCTACGTCACGACTTCCATTTCCACCACAGTTATTATTCCTTCACCCACACTCTATAGTTTTATGAAACCAATGCCTCTCCCGATCCCCTTTAACTATGGTATTCATATCTTGTATGTGCCCACCCACTTTGACTTTCTCCATTTCTGTATGATCCTACCCCAAAATATTAGCTGTATTTGAAAAACAATCTCTACCTATAACTACACATACAAAATTACTGACTGGCCTGCTTTTCACAAGCTCATTTTTAGCCTATGGATTTCCACTCGCTTACCACCTCCTATGATTTTACATTCCGTGTTAAAAAGTTAGTTTATTGTGTAATATATTAACTTAATTTTTATTCTAAGTTTATTTGTTTTTTATTTATTTATAAAATATAAAAAACTATTGAAATTTTTTAATAATGTTTTTAGTACAGGTACGTATTTTTATAACATTATAAAGGCGGGTCTTTATTTCACTATGAAGTAATTAGACTACTTTCCGAGGGAAAGAAAGGCTTATGTGATCACTGTCCTGTCTGTGCGTGTATGTGTGTGTATATGAGTGTATGTATGTGTGTCTGTGCATATGCGTGTCACCTCATGTGAAACTCAACTCATGTGGGAAACCCAAAAAAAAACCTCCTAAAGTTAGGGTACCGATTAATTATTTTTCGAAAAATCAATTTTTTTAATTCAGCTTTCAGTAACTTTGCGACGGTCAAATATAGGTTTTTCATAAATCTCAGTTGATTGTTAGCATTTATATCATACCAAAACCCTCCATTATTTAATAAAAATTTTAATAATTATTACAGTTAGATTCAAAATATATTTTACTCAATCACAATGTCAAAGGTTTCAACAGTCTTTGTCTATGTCTTTTTCAGTCTCAACAGCATCATCACTACAATTTTTGCATGTAATGCCTTTACAGACTCCACAAGCGGAGATGCGTGTGACCCCATCTTCTTGCAGCTGCACCGCCGGTTGCTGCAATCCCCATGGCAGTTACGGCTCGTGAACTTAACAAGCTCCTCAGGAGCCATGGGGTCTATTGTTGGAACTGGCTCATATCCATGTCCACCTAATTACCATCCATAGTCATTGGGGTTCAGAGATATGCTCTGTAGACGGATCCAGTCCCGTGTCTGCAGGTAGACTCGGAGTGAATGCTGTGCAGCAGCACCCTCTGTTGGAGGTAGAGTCTCTGGTTTGATCACTCCAGCCGCTGCCTTCTTTGAGAACATGTTGTACCGAATTTCACCCAATGCTGTATCTAGTCCGTGATAAATATACTGGATAATCACGGTACCAGCGTGAATCACTACCTGCTTGGTGGCTTCTGTGTCAAGGAAGATGTTCATGTACTCATACACGTCCCCTGCACAAAACCTGTGAAAATACATCACGCTTGTGTCAAGTATAATATGAAACGTTGTATGTTAATAATATTTATGTTAATTATAATAATGCCATAATTTTAGTTTTGATATTCTAACATTCTAATTATTAGAACCATTAATACCTGTCAAATAGAGTTGTTTTCCCATGGCCAGAGATTGCGGAAACCGTATCACACCCTGTGAAGGCGTGGCAGAAGAGCAGACAGCGCATCTGTCTTTCAGAGAGAGATTTCTGGATCTTTGTGACGTCATAAGAGCCGTTTGATGTGGTTGGTGACTGCCTGAGCTATGGTACACCAGCATTACAAGCACATCTGTGTCTTCTGCCCGGACCTGAAAGTGGACCAATGCATAATGAACCGTGCGAAAAGACATACGAAAATTTTTAAAGAATGTGGATTCGCTTCTTTTTAAACAACATCATCCTCTCCGAGCAACAACTAGTACAGTAGTTAATGAAGAAAAACACAAAACAAATGTTACTGACCTCAACAGAACTATCTGAAGCAGCAGACAATGCCTCTATCACAATCGAAGTGTCAGCATCGTGGTCACACTGCTCCACAGTAATGTGATGTTTTTGGAAGGTTGAAGAAAGGAGGTGGATAAGCTCGCTCTTGTTATGAGTGTTGTCCAGGAACTTCACTCTTGGGGTCCAGTGAACCATATCCGCTCGAATTTGGAGATCAGAGCAGGAATTCTTGGTACGCCGGATGTGGTCATGATCTTTTGTTGATCTGCTGTAGCCATCAAAGACCACAATAATCTTCTGAGATCGGTGGCCCAGACACTGAACGTAGCTGACGTAATTTTCAGCGATCTCCTGACAGGTCTGATGTTGTTCCCACTTCACCATGTAAAGAAGCCATCTGCCATCAATCACCAGAGTCCNGCGATCTCCTGACAGGTCTGATGTTGTTCCCACTTCACCATGTAAAGAAGCCATCTGCCATCAATCACCAGAGTCCAGCAGGGTTGGTTGCTGAGGTCAAGTGGTTCAGTTAACACCTTCAGGCTTGTCTTTGCAAAGTCTGCCTTGTTTGCCTTGTTCATCTTATGATCTTTGTTGCTGAACAGGGACAATGGGGACAGAGTTAGCTCAAACTGTAAGCTTGTCTCAACTGCCATATCCCGCTGGGCGAAAATGATAAATCTGTTGAACAACTTCAGTGAGTCAATGTGGATCTTCTTTTCGTTGACTGTGGGTATCTTTCTGAGAGATGAGAGTGCTAGAACCTTTGACTTGACATCCATGGTCGATGTCACTTACTGTCCATCCATCTTTTTCTGCATATCCATCCCTACTTCAGCTGCTCTCTCAGCATTGATTGAGTCACATCCTGTGCTTGTGAAACCTGTTGAGAAAGACACAACCGAATTCTTTTCTCGATCGTTGTCTAATGGCGTGTTTTCCTCTAACCAATTCAGGACAAGCTCTACTGCCTCTGCATCTCGCTTCATCTGTGTTTTGGCAAGGTCTCTGTGAAGTGGAGCGTGTATCCTGACGTCTTCCTCCATCCGCTGGTTGATCTCAGAGAAATGACTTAGGGTGAGCACCCAGCATTTGTGGGCAGAAACACTGTTTCTCATTCTCCCTCTGCTTAGTCTACCTTCTGACTTGGCTGGCTTCATTAATGTCTGCTCAATGCAGATGTCACACCAAGTGCCAGACCACTCATGGCTGGTGTCAACAAAGTTGTTATACAGATCATTTTTACACTTCAAGTGGTACATCACTTTTCCTTCCTTTAGAGCCTCCTTCATACGTTCCACAAATGCATCATTTTTGACTGCTTCTGCATGTTTCAAAAAAGGAGAGAAGCCCTATATTGTTGCCTGATTGAGCCTTTGAAATGGTGTATCCGGACCTTCGCAGATAAAGCAATTCAACGGGCGAATGACGTCCGCAACATCCATATTGCTACACTCAGATGTCCTGCAAAGTATAATTTTTATTAAATAACAATCAACTCAGATTTATGAAAAACCCATATTTGACCGTCGCAAAGTTACTGAAAGCTGAATAAAAAAATTCGATTTTTCGAAAAATAATTAATCGGTAACCTAACTTTAGGCTTTTTTTAGGGCTTCCCACATGAGTTGAGTTTCAACATTTTAATACATGCCATTACACACCTTTACAAACATATTGGTGAAAGAATTGCTTGGTAACAATTTAGTTTGCAGTTTTTCTTAACTTTCCCTTACTATATACCATGAAACCAATTTCGACCAAACTTTGTGTACTGAAATAATATATTACGAGCATCATACATAGAAACAAATAATTTTTTCCGGCCATTTTAAAAAATAGCGCTATACCAATAAATAAAGTTTTTATGTCATAACTCGGTAAATGATTAACGGATTCCTACCAAACTTGTCAAACAAGTAGTAATGATGCAGATGACGTTAAATTATATATTAAATTCATGTAAAACACTTGTTTTCAAAATGGCTGTCATATAGCCATTTAGCATAGAATGCTATATCGACGAAACTATGTAATTAGTTCCATCATAAGTATCTGTCTTAGTAACAGACATTACAAATATCAACTGTATCTACATAGAGAAATTTTCTAAGATAGCACCATGCGAGAAAATAAATTTTTTATGTCATATTTCGGGAAAAAATTCACCAATTCCTATCAAATTTGGCAAACAAGTAGTACTGAGGCAAATTATATCAAGTGATATATTTTAAGCATGTGAAACACTTATTTCTAAAATGGCAGCCATATAGCCAATTTTAGCTTAGAATGCTATATCGTCGAAACCAAGCAATCAATTTCAACTAAACTTTGTATGCTGGCAGTACCTATTACAATCATGGAATTTGTCTATGGAGAGCCTCATTTATGTGTTATTTGTAAGATAACTCTACCAATAAAAATAATGATTTTATTTCATATCTCGGGAAACTATCAACCCATTCGTACACAATTTGAGAAAGAAGTTGTATTGTGGTAGGCCATAAAAATAATGGTATTTTTGAAGTTATACTTCTTTTGGCGCATTGAGGGTAAAAGTTTAGTGTGCAGCGGAAGTTACGCGCGCACAGAGTAACGATATTCGACAGTGAACGTGGTAGGGGTATGATCCAACGCGCATGCGCGTAATGTCTAGCTATATACAAACGCAAGGCACACAACATAGCAAGTGGTTATATTTAAAACCGACAGAAAATCAGTTCATGTAATAAGCAAATTGAAAAACATTTCATTTATATTAGTAATTCATTGTGTATATATATCTCATTAATTAATTTTACTTACATTGAGTTGTAAAAAATTTATTTAGTGAAAAAAAATGGGATAATAAAATTTTGAAAGTGTTTTCATGTATTTGAGGTTAATTTTTATAAGCATTATTTTATTATGTTATACTTCTTTTGGCGCGTTGAGAGTAAAATTTTAGTGTGCAACGGAAGTGTGCATAATGTTTCTACAAAACTGTTTGTATCATATTTCAGCTATCACAAGCCGCTTGTTATTCACATGCCCATTCAATCACCATCAGAAGAACCAATGGAAATAGATTAATTTAATTTTAATATATTTGACTCAGTTTTATATGACAGTGAATATTTTAATTATTTTAAAACTGCAAGAAAATATTATTAATTTAATTATGTTCCTTAATCAAACCTTCATTATTTGCATTTAATGTCTTTCTCCGGGCATTTTATCGTTTTTGCCACTTACGTAAATAATTTGCATACGTAATAAATTTTATTTTAGTCACGCCAAAGAAGTATAACTTCTAACGCGCGTAAATAAGTACACGCGCCCATTTTTTTTTAAAGTAGGACACACTTATTTTTAGAATGACTGACTAAAATCATTTTAGTTATGTAGGCGATATGTACGAAACAGTGTAATATATTTTATCTTAACTTTGTATATTGGCAGTATACAATCTTCAAAATTGCTAATACATTACTTTTTTGTCCTCCATTTATAAAGATCGCCACATGAAAATTGTGGGGGTTTTATGCCATACCCCGAGGACGAATCAACCGATTCCCACCAGAAGTTACACTGGAACCTTTAAACTAATTTGTACTAAACTGTGCACACCATAAATGCTACAGAAGTCCATGTAAATTGTCATGTTTTAAATGGGTCAGACAACGATGTTAAAAATGGCAGTTTCATAAATCATTGAATTGTTTAATACATATGTCAAAATTACCTAAATGATAATCAAAATTTGTATGTTAACAGTATACATAAGAAGCATCGAATATAGAGCATCTTTTTCTGCAATTTTGTACGATAGCATCAAATAATAAAATTAAGTTAACTTTGTCATATCGCAGGGACCAAACACCCGATTTCCATCTAATTCTTCACACAAGTAGCGCTACGGTAGGCCATGTAAACGCACATGTTTTATGTGGCTCAGTCACTTATTTTCAAAATAAAGGCCCTGTAAATATTTTAGGTTAGTAAACCATATTATTCCAAAAAGTAGACTGATTAAATCCGAAGTTGATGCTCCGAATCAGACCTCCGTAAGTCAGTGGATTGCACGCTTGCTCATGGTACGAGGTTTTCTGGGTTAAAATCCAGGGTAAGAAGTCTGTGCATCTGTAATTGTTTCACTACTGTTGCATAAGTTTCTCGTTTCATTTATAAAGTTGTTGCTTTCAAAGAGCAATTTTCAAAGAGTCATTCCTGCCAACTGAGCTTTAAAGAATTATTAAAAAATTTGTTGCAGCCATTTTGAGGAAAGTAGACTCAATACTTATATCCGTAACTTCTGGTTTTTTTCCCTAATCTAGTTAGTTGTGGCGCAAATTGTAACTTCTTATTACTAATGTTTTTATTGAAGTGAACATTTTATTCAGGCACATGGTTTAAAGGAATGAAAATCATGTTAATTAGATCTATAAATTTCAGCAATTTTAAAATATGGCCCTAATCATATTAATTTACAGTAATGTTAGACTATTCTTTCTGTGTGGCAGACGGGTTTTCCTTTCAAGTCCAGATTTCTCTGCTTCTGAATAAATTATTTCAGAGCAAATATGTCTTTGTCACAAAAAATGGAAAATTATTTTCTTCTGTTACCAGAAGTCTTGAATTTAAAGACCGAATTACCAAAAAAAATTGCCAACATAAAACGACGCAGCAGCGCTTCAAGGCCAAAGGAATCTCTTCGTCGACTCCTGGAGGCGCCTGCGCATATGTTGTATCACAAATACCAGGCGGAGCACTGTAATAACCAAGCTTCTCTCTTACGCATAAAGACATTCAATAACCATCCCGCCTGCCTTCTGCAAGCGACAGTGCTGCGTCGAGCATTGCCTGCCATCTCTGGTAGCTCTAGTCCCTATGTCAGATCCACATTACACTTTTAATATGTACATTCAATCATGACAACGTTCGGCTGTTCGATATGAACAGGAATATTTTTTTCTGTAACATTCATAAACGAGATATAATTAAGCACTGAAAATTTCTTATCACCAGTACCATTTTACAGCCGGCCTCATCCGGTGTCTAGTCGTGATTACTGGCTGTGCGTTGCAAGATAGTTGCTAAGCAAATGATTATATTATGCTGTCATTGTTTCACCAGACCAATGAATCAACATCTTGCCGGTGGATTAGCATTTGCCATCTTCAAGGTTAACATGGCGTGCCCTGGTTTCCTTTTGCCAAAAGTAGGAGGTAAGCACAAAACTCTTAATGTTCCGTCAACATCGAGGTCATCAGAGAAGGAGCACGTGTCTCAGAAAACCATGGAAAACCGAAGTGAGGATGGCCGGACCGAGAATCTCCAATAACAGTATGATGCTTCCCACATGGAACTTATTTATTTGGTATATTTTCTTCGCGTTACTAATTATGATTTGCGAAAAGTCAACTTTCTTATGTTCCAAACAATTCCATAGTTTCACTTGGGTACAAATATAAAAAAAAATATTATATCCTGTTGAGTGATTAGTTAACTGCGACCCGTCTATAGTGCCGATGTTGACCATGTGACACTGTGGAGTTATTAAGAGACATAAATAAGTTAGTACCACGTCAGTTCTTTCTATGGTGTGCATGATGCAAGGAGATACCATTTCCATTGAAAAACAATTCAACATTCAAATTTTAAAAACATATAAAACGCTCTTTTGAAATATTAATTTCAACATTACTTCAAACAGATTTGAAATGCAGCTATTGTTTGTCTGAAATGGACTTCATAGGTATACTGCTGCAAGCCATAAATGTGTAAATAATCGGTGGCATTCNGTCTGAAATGGACTTCATAGGTATACTGCTGCAAGCCATAAATGTGTAAATAATCGGTGGCATTCTTTCGTGAACCAGTAGTCTTCTGTTTTTAAAATGTCTACGTGGTACTCGTTATTATGCAATTATGCAAGAGACCACAATGTTAAAATATTTGGAGACTAGCTTATTATTAAATTGTTCTTTTTGTAAAGGAAAGCCCCGTACCTACCACTGTAAAAGGGTACCTAAAAACCCAATTCCCTNAAATTGTTCTTTTTGTAAAGGAAAGCCCCGTACCTACCACTGTAAAAGGGTACCTAAAAACCCAATTCCCTAGCTAATTAAAGTTGTTTGGTTTCTGCATAGACTGGTTTATTAAATATATAANGGGTACCTAAAAACCCAATTCCCTAGCTAATTAAAGTTGTTTGGTTTCTGCATAGACTGGTTTATTAAATATATAATATTAGGTATCCACAAATTTAAGCATTACTAGCATTTCCATTACCACACCTAATGTTGTTTTTCTGCTAGTCTTACACTCAGGCTACACATTATAGCTCATATTAATACAGCAAGATATTTTTGGTCCGAATGCAGCAATGTTAACACGTTAAAAATATGGCCAAAAATTTACCTTATCAGCAGAGCATTTATAACGTTATACTAAGAATAATCAATCTTAAAGATATTGTCTTTCAACAGTTTCCCAAATAGCAACTTATGTNATTTATAACGTTATACTAAGAATAATCAATCTTAAAGATATTGTCTTTCAACAGTTTCCCAAATAGCAACTTATGTTTGTGATACATCTTAATTTTTGTTATTTTTGGGTGAATTTTTTAGATTCGTGGTTGAATTACGTATTTTTGCTATTGTATAAAATATTTAGACATGATTAATAAATTTTATTTTTTTCACAATAAAAAGTTTGACTCGCTATAAGGAGGAAATAAATGAGTTACCTGTACTCTAGTCGCGCGTCTTCCCCATTTCCCCTTCTACGTTGCTGAAGAGATTCCTCCTTCTTTATTGTCGAAGGAGATTTTCCTGGCTAAAGAACCAGACTAACTGAGGAGTAGTATATACTAAAGAGTTCCCCTTTCCAGTTACACAAATGCAGCTGATTGGTTAGGCAGTATATATGNCTGAGGAGTAGTATATACTAAAGAGTTCCCCTTTCCAGTTACACAAATGCAGCTGATTGGTTAGGCAGTATATATGCAGGGAATTTCCCTCTCTAGTATCTTGTGATGAGTTAAGACCAATCTATGTGTCCTTACACCATCGTACCTACAAACTGTTTTCTACTGAAATGTCGAATGAGTTGATCCAAGTATTTAAAGTTTTGGTGTTGCTAAATAGTGGATAATTGAGTTTATAACAAGGAATTATCATAGCCTGAATTGGAAGTGTATTGGTGTTACCTTGTAAATGGAAACATTTAGAGTCCATTATGCAAATTGAAACTCATGCTGTGTTTACAATCGATATATCAAGTGTGGTGTGCATGTGAATAGCAACATTTGGAAATATGTAGTAAAATACGTTTCAAAATATGAGATTTTAGAAACACACAAAATGAAAAATTCCAAAAGTGCATGGGAGTGGACATATGTTGGCAAATGAGTGGAGAGGAGTAACNACACAAAATGAAAAATTCCAAAAGTGCATGGGAGTGGACATATGTTGGCAAATGAGTGGAGAGGAGTAACAAAAATTGATGGTGATTCAAAATGTAGACATAAACATATGAATTGACTTTAAATTTCAATATAGAGAGGATGAGAACTCGCATACAGAAGTGATCAGCTAGAAAGTTAGAGGAAAAAGAAAGAACATAAATTCCGTAACATTAACTGCTAGCAGCAGCAAAGCTTTCCTTTACCGAATCGAGTAGATCCTCTTCCACAAACATTTGTGCANAACTGCTAGCAGCAGCAAAGCTTTCCTTTACCGAATCGAGTAGATCCTCTTCCACAAACATTTGTGCATCAACCTTTCCAAGTCCAATGCCTAGTACTCAGTCGTCCACTAACAGAAAGCAACATTTAATAAGTGATCACGTGCTTAAGACAATGGTCGAGCAAAAAAGAAACCTTGATAAGGCAGTGCCAATGTTTTTGTATGCTGCGAATGTAACTTTTAATGTTCCTGAACTTGATNAGTGATCACGTGCTTAAGACAATGGTCGAGCAAAAAAGAAACCTTGACAAGGCAGTGCCAATGTTTTTGTATGCTACGAATGTAACTTTTAATGTTCCTGCACTTGATAAATTCAAGGATACGTTCCAGATATTAAAACTTGGCTAAAAACCACCATCAGCGAAAGATATTGGTTGGAAAGATTTTTGGATGATGCTGCTCAACAAACAGAGCTACATCTGGTACAAAAATTACAATAATTTCAGTTTATCAGTAANTTTTTGGATGATGCTGCTCAACAAACAGAGCTACATCTGGTACAAAAATTACAATAATTTCAGTTTATCAGTAACGGATGGATAGTCAAACATTAAGAATGATCCAATTCAATCCGTCACGATCTATATAGGGACAGAAAGTTACCTCCTTAAAGTCTGTGATGAAGTGTCACAGAAAAAAAAACCGTCTGAGCAGTGTGCAACAACTATAGAGACGGCAATGAAAGAATACCAAGAAAACTAATACAACAGCATCTTTGCAGTNGCAACAACTATAGAGACGGCAATGAAAGAATACCAAGAAAACTAATACAACAGCATCTTTGCAGTACTGATAATGAGAATCAAATAAGCAAAATTTAGTTGAGTATATTGTGGAAGTGCAAAAGTATTTTCGACATGTTCATCAAGCAAATGGGTGACTTCTGGAGAAAGATTGTGTGATGCCATAGTTGCCAAATGAAACACGATGGAACTCTAATGCTTACTACTAAAAATCATTTGTGACAAATTATAACAGATACAGAGAAATCGCCCCTGAAAATGCCCAAGCCTTTCATCAAAATTTTGCAAAGATCTTAAACAACATGGAAATGTGCCTCGAAGCGNCGCCCCTGAAAATGCCCAAGCCTTTCATCAAAATTTTGCAAAGATCTTAAACAACATGGAAATGTGCCTCGAAGCGGTATATCTTGAGAACATGTAGTTGCAAATGCACTGGACATGCTTTAGAAAGAATCATGTATTTCNGAAGCGGTATATCTTGAGAACATGTAGTTGCAAATGCACTGGACATGCTTTAGAAAGAATCATGTATTTCAGAGGTAGTTGAAATATGGCTCGACCTGCTATCTTCTGATGTTCTGGAGCCTTACCATCACAACTTCAAGAAAAGTTTGAAACAGGCAATCCAACCACCACATATCCTCGCATACCTTATGGATCCAAAATTCAGAGGACAGCATTTAAGTGACGAACAAGGACACTCCGCAGAAATGTGGTTAACTGAACACCATCTTCGATTCTTGCCTGGCGGCATTGCCTTCAAGATAAGTCACCTTGACTATTACCCTTCTTTTATTATGCAAGTATATACTGTGCAAGAGATTTCCTCGCTAAAATTGTTGTAGATCAGGGAAACAAAGAATGAAAGAAAATTTCTAAGATTATCGTTGGCTTTTTTTTTCATATTTTCCTTTGCTTGCTTTCAGCACCAGCTTATTCTACTTCAATTTAGAGATACTTCTCTTCATTTGACTGGTTTGGAGCACGTTACAAAATCGTTTAAGAGTTGATAAAGTAACCAAACTATTTAAAGTGTATCGTGATTTACGAGCAAATTTTCCACAGTTAGAAGATTAGATTGACTATATTAATGATATTTAATGTCAATTTGGTGTACGTATTGGAAGTAACTGACTTCTGAGCAGTGTATTACTGGAATACCAATCAAAATTGACCGAGAGATAAAAGTAGACTTTACACTTGCTGATTTCTGTGAGAATGAGACTGATGAAGTATGAATTTATGGCACTTGTAAATGCTTAGCATTTATTTCAATGCCTCTTTTTAGCCTACTTATGGGATCACTTTCCTGTATGTGTCTTTGTGTGTATGTATGTGTGTGTTGTGTGTGCCTTAGCATGGNGCTTAGCATGGGTGTCCCCCTTTCAATTTTTGAACATGTGAACCGAATCTCACTAAACTCAGTAAAAATATAGTAATACATGAGGGCACCTGTATTGTATAGTTTTCGACCACGCCGGGAAATTACTTTCAAAATGGCTGCCATTTTAAAATGAGGTTGATGTGATATTTCGGAAACCATTCATCCGATTTAAACCAAATTTTGTATGCCGACAGCGCAAGGTGTAAGCTNATTTAAAACAAATTTTGTATGCCGACAGCGCAAGGTGTAAGCTGTAAGCCTTTGGTCTACCATTTTGGAAGAAAACCAATACATGTAAAAATACAGCATATATGTTAATTCTCAAAAACCTACATAACAAATTTGAGGGAAAATTTATTATAAGTCATACTTTGATAGGCCATGTAAATATATCTAGTTGAACTAANTACATAACAAATTTGAGGGAAAATTTATTATAAGTCATACTTTGATAGGCCATGTAAATATATCTAGTTGAACTAAATTTGATACTTATTTTCAAAATGGTGGCCATACAAATATATTTGTTTAATTCGTATAACTACGATACCATTGACCAATTTCAACCAAATTTTGTATGTTGACGATATGTATTACAAGTATCATATAAGCCAATTAACTACTTTTGTCAGCCATTTTGTAAGATAGCGCCTTCATGAAATGAGGTTATTTTGCAATACCTCTGGAAACAATTGACAGATTCCAACAAGATTTGTTAAAAAAAGTTGTACTGTGGCAATTTATATGTACAAAACATTTCAAGTATGTCATGCACATGTTTTCAAAATGGTGGTCATCCAGTTATTTTAGCATAGTATGATATAATTTCTTAACCATTTAATTAATTCCAAATTAACTTTGTATGCTAGGAGAATATAACATCAAATATGTCTAGATGGAGCCCCTTTCAAACCCTCTTTTGTGTGATAGAGCCAAAGAATTAAACAGAAGTTTTTTGTTATATCTCTGGAAACAACTAACCGACTCCTATCAAATATAGCAAACAAGTAGTTCTACTTTAGGTTATGTTAACTGACATGTTTTAGGTATGTCATAGATGTGGTTTTTTAAAATGGCAACCATATAGCTATTTTAGTATTAGATGTTAAATCACAGAAACCATGTAATTAATTCCGATGAAACTTACTATACTGGCTGTATATATTAAAACTTTAAAATATGACCAAACAAAATCTCTTTTCCCCGGCATTTTGTAAAATAGTATCTCACATAAAATTAAAATTATCTGATCTCCGAAAAAACAACAGACTTAAACCAAATTTGGCAAACAAGTAGCACTATGGCTGGCCATGTAACCCTTATATACCTTATAAGGATTAGACACACATATTTTCAAAATTGCGGCTATATAAACATTTAAGTTTAAAATTATTTATATACGAAACTACAAAAAAAATTCAACTTCTATTTGTATGCTGACAGTATCAGTTACTTCCATCAAAATTTTCCATACAAATTCTGATTTCTTCGCTATCTGGGAAGACAGCCACAAATTAAATAATAAGGTTTTTATGCCATGTCTCGGGAAACAATCAACCGATTTCATTGAAATATTGCGAAGTAGTTGTACTGTGGTAAGCCATTTTAATTATATGTTTTAAGTGTGTGAGCTTTATATTTCTGAATGGCGCCTATTCAAGCATTTTAGTTTAGTGTGCTACATCTACAAAACTACGTACAAAATTTAAATTTAACTTTGTTTATTGTATCCATGACAATCATGAAATGGGCTAATAGACAGACTTTTTGTTATCCATTTATGAAAATCGTCATATTAACAATGGAGGTTTTATACCATATCTCGACCATTAAACAACCGATTCATACCAATATTTCATTCAAGTATTGCTACAGTAGGGTATGTAAATTAACATGTATTATGTGTGCAGGCATGTTTTAACAGGGTTTATATGAATACTTTATGTCTTTGTTATATCTATAAAAAGATTCAAAAAAATTAAATCAAATTTTATATGCAAACAGTAATTAGAAGCATTATTTATGCATTCAGAAATCCTCTTTTGCAGGATTATTTGCAAAGTAGTGTCAGGTGAGTAACGTGAACATTTTGCCATATTTCCGGAATAATTCAACTAATTTCCACACAATTTTGTACACCTACAGAAGGCCACATATTGTTAAATGATTAAAATTGGGCCAAACAATGATTTCGAAAATGGCTGCGATATAACAACTTTATGTTTGGGATATTATATTTAACAATTTAAAAATTTCAATCAAACATTTTATGCTGACAGCATCTATTAAAAACATAGTTTACAGAGCCACTGTTTAAGCAATTTTGTAAGATATACCCTAATTAAGAAAATAAGGTTGTATGACATTTCTCGGAGACCAATCAACCTATTTCAATCACATTTTTAATACAAGTAGCGTTATGCTAGGCCAAGTAAACTTATGTGTTTTAGTGCCTCAGACAGTTATTTAAAAAATGGTGGCCATGTAATTATTTAAGGTTTGTGAACCCTATAATTTAAAACGTTTGACTGATTACATCTGTAGTTGATGCACCGAATCCTACCTCCGCGATGCAGTTGGTTGCAAGATCTCCTAATTGTACGAGTTTTTTCTGAATTTGAATCCTTGGTAAGTCACTCGTGTATTTTAATTGTCTTTGTACTGTCTCACATGTTTCTGGTTTCATCTCTAAGGATATCGCTGTCAATGAGACGTCAGCTTACCTACCATCTAAGCTTTCAAGAACTTTACTAAAATGTATTTGCAGCAGTGTACAGGAAAGTGGGCTCATTAGTTATCAGCCCTTCTCGTTCCCTCACAAAAAATTTAGCAGAAATTAAAAAAAAAAAAAAAAGTATTTTTTCCAATATTTATTTACAATGTATTAAATCGAGATTCTAAATATAGGCATTTGATTAAATAAATTAAATATAAGTGCTCAGGTAAACCCGAAAAAACCCTAGGAATTTGTATTAAAATACAAGTAGGGTGTTCTTAAAAAAAACACCGTATTTTTCTTAACCCTGTTTGAAAGTCAATCAAAGAGTAGCTACTGCGTGAGGTGTGAGTTGAGAGAGCAGGGAATCAGTATATTTACATGTGGTTTTCTCTGCAATACAGCGGAAGTGAGCGTTCAATACATGACATTCTGATACTGAAATAATCGGTAACCAGCATCTAACACTTTCTGCGTTCCTCTAATGTGAACTCATTTGTACACAGTTTTATGTTTAAGGGGTTTATAGAATTTTAAAAAAAGCATTAAGAAGTAATCAGTAAGTAGAGGGTTCCAAAAATGTACAAAATAAAGTTGTTACTGCCTAAGTTCCACCAAATGAAAAGGAAGTTTTAGTGTGTTATTTGCAAGCAAACCAAAAATATACTTTCATTTAATAATATTTCTTGCAGTCTATAATTGTATTTAGCAGCAGGGTGACAGAAATAATGTTCTTTATTTATATAAAAAAATTAAAATATGAGTTCATATTGATGCTACTGCGCCCCATGTCAGGGCACCATTTTAACTTGACGGCGCAACTGATGTGCGCCAATTAAACTTGACACTACTCCCCACCTGTGGCACACAGCGTGGTTCGTAGGGTCGGAATTAATTCCTCCAGGCACAGACTATAAGGTGCCTTGAAGGTTTGAGGGTGTATCAATAAGGTAGACTTTTGGTGTTTCATTTTGAAGGATCTCGAGTTATAAAAAACATACAGAAACACTTCCGAGGTGTGGTACTCTAATTTGGCTAACTCGTATTAACCGGGGGGTGATGTCGTGGTTGAGGGGGGCTTCTCTTGACACTTAACTACTCTGCTGTTGGTGCTGGTATGTGGTCGGCCGCGGGTGAGCTCCGGCGATGGGGCGGCCTTGGCAAAGACCAGCGTTTGGTGCAGTCTCACTAACTGTTCTGCTGATGTCCTGACGTGGTCAGGGGTCCAATCCCTCGGCCGCCTTCGGAGTGGCTGACCTCTCTCCGTGCGGTACTGGCGAACTGACAGATGGTCTACTGAGTACTGCTCTGCTCTCTCTGCGCGGCGATATGCAACTGATGATCTGTCTCAACATGGTAATAATTGAGATCCCACACTCCCAGCAAGAAGGCTTATATCCTTTCTAGCCTCCCTCCCCAATTGTTGGCAAGTGGTGCCTTGTTGCCGAAGGGGGGAGGTGNAACCGCACTCTCACATCAAGAAGGCTTATATCCTTTCTAGCCTCCCTCCCCAATTGTTGGCAAGTGGTGCCTTGTTGCCGAAGGGGGGAGGTGTATGCCTTCAGTACAAAGCCCTTCAGCCACGTGTCATTGTTCATGATNTGTATGCCTTCAGTACAAAGCCCTTCAGCCACGTGTCATTGTTCATGATGTTGTGGGGGGGGGGGAAGTCGTGATGTTGCCCCTTGAATTTACCATCCCAGCTTATTCTTTCGAGGTGCATGTCCACACTGTCCCGTGGTTAGCTAAGGGGGTTAGGGTGTTCTCGGCACCACTTTGCAGCTGTTAAGCTGTTTCTGGGTGTGTATATTTTGACTTTAGGCGAACTGCATCTCTCTATCTCGTGATATCTCGGCGCTCATCAAATCTCATGGGCTTGCTAGGGGCGTAGTGGGTGGGTGGGTGAGGAAGGGAGGCCTACGCAGCAACGACACATGTCAAGCTTCGAAGCGCGTTCCTACCTCTGCTTGACCTTTCTCTGAGGTGTTTCCGACCGACAGGTGTCTCTACACTGGTTATGCGGGCGGGGGTGGGGGGTAGGGGTGTTTGGTTGGTGTGACAGCGCCGCCCTAATACCTAATTACATCACACATCAATATTAATATACGCTCCTTTGTGGTAGGCTAAACTTAATATTTGTATGTTGATTTTTCTAGTTTCCAGTTTTTCTTGCTGCGAAAATTAAATAAGTAATTAGTCGCAACGTTATTGTGCATAAGTACATACTTATATTTAAACCAAGGCGGGGACATTTTTTAAAGTACTACTTAATGTTTAATGAGCCTCCATTGTTGTCACATGGGCCACATTGTTAGCAGTTGTGTCTATTCTAATTTTAAAATAACAATTAAATATTTCGATGTAAAACTTTTGTCATCACAGAAATGAAAGTCGACATTTCCTTGCCAGATCATAAACTTATTTATTTAAACATAAATATGGTATTCGAAAAGTGCCAAGGTCAGCAAAGAGCACTGTATTTATCCTTCTGTAAAAAGTGTTTAAAACTATACCTTCCATAATACACATTTTCTGAACAAAATGATGTTTCAAAAAATATTAGTCACCTCTCTAAATTCTGAGGAAAGAGAAGAAACGCCGTGCTTGTTTATGCCATTCTCAATAGTCGCGATGCTCCTTATGGCTGAATGTGACCACCTTCACGCTGTTAATGTTGTTCAATGAGGACTGGTTCCTTCCTTTGTGTGGACGCCTTGAGAGTGAAGACGTGGCTCTCACTGTGAACTAGGCCAGTGTGCGTGAGCACGTGGTCCGGTGTTCCAGACTNAGAGAAGAAACGCCGTGCTTGTTTATGCCATTCTCAATAGTCGCGATGCTCCTTATGGCTGAATGTGACCACCTTGACGCTGTTAATGTTTTTCAATGAGGACTGGTTCCTTCCTTTGGGTGGATGCCTTGAGAGTGAAGACGTGGCTCTCACTGTGAACTAGGCCAGTGTGCGTGAGCACGTGGTCCGGTGTTCCAGACTCGGCGGCTGATTGCGGGCTCATTACGATGGACCCGCTCTGCACACGATGATTCCTTGGAAAAACACTCGCTGGGCGCGCAGCTGCAATATCCATTACGTACCGCATGATGAGGAGCGAGTGTTGTTTTTTACGTCCACCAGTCGGCGCGATCGCCATCTTTGCTGCTTGCTTTCAACATTTTTCACATCATTCGTTTAGCGTGCATATTAAACGCACTGAACGTCTGTGGTGTGCCCGCATACCGTAGCCATAATTTGTATTTATCTTTAATTATTAAATATAAATGAAAAACAGATGCGAAGTGATACGATCCATGCACATGTCAGGAACCAACCGTCACCCCTCCATGAAAATATGCAACATTAATTAACTACAGCTATGGTAGGCGAAAGCTATTTATGTGACAGGAAGCTTATTTCCAAATAAACTTAATTAATTATATTTAATAATTAATTTGCTTAGTTAATTTAGTTTTCGCAATTTCGTGCTAAATTNTGCAACATTAATTAACTACAGCTATGGTAGGCGAAAGCTATTTATGTGACAGGAGAGAAAAAAAAGCGAGAAAAAAAAGCCTTCATAACTCTGAAATACATCAGTAACAGTAAAATTGCTTTTAAGTCAACTAAACCAACAATTATTCACGAATTCATTTCATCAAAGCTATTGAAATGACTCTGTTATACTTTAATAACAGAAAATTGCGATTTGAATAAAGTAAATAATGTAGTTCCCTTTGTTTTTTTAATATTGTAGTTGTAATATCCATTTGTCTAATATTTTGGGAACAAAAAAAATCATATTAATTTTCTACTGTGATGGTAGATCAAAATATAGGAAACTCTTTATTAGCTTGAGTTAATTGCGACTCTCTGTGTCTAAAACCAAAACAAATGCTATATTTTCCATAAAATTAAATAATAGCCTCTTGTATCATCTTCCTCTTGCACAGCACTTCTCGAGTATATTTTGTTCGAATGGGTATCAAGAGGCATACTTTTTGTAATAATTTCAAATTCATGTCCAAAATCTAGCAAAATAAAATTCTGATATGTATAATTTTTTAATGAAAAGATAATATACTATATGCTTTTATCCATGATTACTATTCAATTTTAATAACTATATTTCTTTTCAGTTAAAAGAAACACTATGTAATTTTTACCCACCGTTTCTCTACCGCAAAAAAACATATTGTAATAATTATTTTAAACCTATTAATTTTTCCATGTAGGGAAAGTCGTCAGTTTAATGCGGGAATTTTGACCACGTGGCAGCTTGGATACTGGACCAGCGTCAATTGGTTATTTTAACGTCCCACACTCTAAGAAACTATTAGCAAATTTCCGTATCAGTGCATACGTGGTACCGTTCCTACATTGGCCTAGGGAAGAGCGGAATAAGGGGAGTATCCTACATTTGCAGCCTGACATGTGGTATTATTTCCATTACAGTTTAGGAAGTTCACTGGATTAGTTTCTATCTTGACGTCCACCATTAGCCCGGCATTGGAAGCCGGGATCCCGTGGTTTGGAAGTTACGCCTTAGCGAACTGGCGCCATATTGGACTTGCCACGTGTGAGCACCTGTTGCGACAAGAGTGACAGCCACAGCGCCGACGACGAAATGGATGAGTTGAGAGCTCACCAACACTAAGCGGAACACACCATCATGCTTCCTGCCGGCATTATTAAGTTTTTCAGCAAATTGACTGACATCTCGTGATGGAAACATATACTAATATATCGGTAATAAAATGCCTTTGCTCATATGACACAATGAAAGGAGTGTAATGTTTACAAAAATCTCTGAAAATTCAGACATAAGAAAATGCAACAACAAACCGTAAAATATCTTGATGTGAGCAAAACTGTATAAGTTCACTTGCTGTCATATCAGAATAAAGTGATTCATTAGCTCACCTACATTAATTAAAGACGTCCAAATCCAACAAAATTTTACCTCGAGAGTGCGGATGTCAAACTAACCTGGATAGCGAGTGAATTACTATTTTCCCATCTTAATTTTACCTAGGATATCTATTGAAGTAGCAAGCACATTGTTTCGTTTTTTCCCCTCAAGATTTCCCTATCTTCACATCTCTTTGCCACAATTACATTATATTTACGATAACGACTGAAAAAAACGTGACTATGCAATAACGAAGTACAATTTTCTTAAAAAGTCGTGATTATGTAAGTAGCAAGAAATAGGCTATTCACCATCAGGGACTGGGAGTTGCGGTTCCGCAGTGCCATGGCGGCCATCTTGGATGAGACCCCGAAACCTCAACCTGTGTCATTCCTCGTTAGCAGCGTCCATCTTGTTTTTCCTTCGGAATTTCCCTTTCTTCCCTTGGAACTTCCGTTATCACCGTAATCCCAACATGCTGCTCATTCATTCCACCTGGTTTTTTCATGCTGTGGCATTACCGTTTTATTTTTTTCATGCTCTGTAATTTAGTCATATTATCTCATTCCTTCCTGTCTCTCTTTCCAGGCCTTTTCTCTCTCGCCTGCTATCTATCCCTTGGTTTTTTCGTATTCCTTGTGGCCTTCTTTTTATCTCTTTCTTTTTATCATTCCTTTTTACCACCCACCTCTTTTCTATCTCTCTTGCTTTTTAAGTTCCCCATCTTTAATTCCCGCGCCTGCCAGCAGTCGTCTGCTGTTGGCGGCCATTTTTAATTCTCACTCCCACCACCAGAGTATGTGTGAGCTAGGTTCTGCTGTTTGCGGCTATGAGCGCTCGTATCGGTGATGGTAATCACGCTGCTTGCAGGGCCGCGCTAGCATCTGGGGAGTTTAGTTCTATCGGTGGTCGCAAGGGTCCGTTCCGGCACCACTCGAGTCACCAGCCGAGCATCATGACCATAAGACTATGGCGACATCTAGG
>NQII01012278.1:0-23865 GCA_002778355.1 Clitarchus hookeri
CAAGCACCCTGCAGGGGACTTCTACTTACAGCGATACTATCCACCGGTCCACCGCTCCCGAACTATGGACGGGTGATTGTATGGACACTCCACGGTCTTAAGGTTGCTTTTCCGACCCCGATGTCACCTTAACTTAATACTATCGAACACATCTGGAGTGGTGTTGAAAGGGATGTGTGTGCCATGGATACTGCTCCGACCGATATCTCTGTGCATTGTGGGCAGCAGTCATGAATCAATATGGCTCCCGAGCGCTTCCGGCGCCTTCTAGTATCCATGCGACGCCGCGTCACCACCCTCATCAGGCCGAAAGAGGGCGCTACACTCTACTAGGCAGGTATCGCTAATTAACTGTCCATGAGTTTATGTATGTGTTTTCCATCAAGTTAGAAATTTATTTGCCCTTTATGGAACCGTAAAATTCTACATTTATATTTGATCTACTTTTCCAAATACAGATATTTTATACAATATAAAAAATTCCGAAACTAAGATTAAATGATTATACCGCTGTTATCTTAAAATTTTAGTAATATGTTTATATTTATGTTTACCATAAACCATATGAGTATTAATTTTCGAAAATACTTATTTTTACTTATAGTTATGAAAATTCGTGAATTTTTTATAGATAACTGTTTAATGAAATAAATCTATAATTTCGACACTATGCTAATATCGCTGTACTGGGTTAGATTTATAAACTTATTTCTTTTCTGTGATATTAGTACCATTAGTAATTTCAGTTTCAGTAGTTTTATTACTCTTGGCTTATATATATAATCTTCCCAATAACAAATTTATACCGTAATAAATTTAACTCTGTTGTATCATATCATCTGAATTACTCTGAATTGAAAGAATCCTTACATCCATTGTATTCATTCGCTTTAATTCATGGACGTTTTAAATCAATCCTTAAGAGATTAAAGTAAATTATTAGAAATATTAAAATACAAATAAAAAATTTAGTTATCCTAGAAGATAAAAAAACAGTTAACTTATGTATAATAAAATATTCCACCTTTCTTCTGTAGATTAGTTTTCATTCCTCAGATGTGTTTCAATTATAGGTTTTTTGTTTAAATCTATGAAATTATTGCCAAATTAAAAAAAATGTACTTAGCAGTAAACAAATTTTTTTAGTCTTCACTATTCAGTAATATAAAAAGTGAAATTTTTAAATTCCAAGTAATGTTATTTGAAAAAAAAAGAAACTCTTATGAAGAAACAAGTATGGTAGCAAATTCTTATAGTTTCCTACGGCCACGATGAAATTAAGCTGAAAGATACTTCCTGTGAATATTTAGTAAAACCTTCAATTAATCAGTGATCACATTCTATCTGGCCAATCTCTTCATGTTTGTCTCCTTGAATCATGTAACGAATTAATTCACGAGGGATATTATTTACATGGCGGAGTGGAGAGATATGGGTAGCTCTTTACATCGAGGTCTTGAGAGCCGATGAAGATTAAGTGAGGTGAGTGTGGAGATCAGCACCAGAATACAAGGTTGGGGGAAACGGGAGATCACCGAGAAAACCCGCCGAAGAGCGGTATCGTCCGGAACGATCCGGGAGCGACACCGCCGGGAATCGAATCCGGTTCGCCTTTGTGGTAGGCGAGTAGTCTTACTACTACACCATCGCGGTCGCTGGATAATCTTAAGAAATTAGGAATGAATTACATAATCACTTTATTCGAAGTAGGTAAATATTACATAGAAACAATTCCAGAAAATAAACTCTCCGTGAGATGTAGTGTCACAACCTTGGCGTGTGTGCCACTAACTATATTACAGTTATTTGCATGCTCAAGTCACAACTATGTATACCTAGTGGACAGCGCGGTAGAATCACACTGTATTCGTAAAACGGATTCGAATCCTTTTTTTACCAAGCTAGTTTGGATTTTCAATGGCAGTTAAACCATCAAACCTATAAAAGTCATCAACCCGCAAAACACTTTTGGCAGTTCCACTATCCAGTATAACTGCTTCCATCTTAACATTTTTGCTGCAGCTATGGAATGCATTATATTGCCTATCAACATACTGAATATAATGTTGACCACTTAAGTCCTTTTGTTGTTGTCACTAAATGTCGAAATGATAAAACTGTTTTGTTGGTGCCACATAATCTTCTGTGAGGTCTATATTGACACAACTTGGTTAGCAACAACAAAATGTTTTTGGTCACAAAAATACGTTATTTTTTCCATTGCTGTTTTTTAAGTATAAGTTATAAGTATGTGTTATGTCATAACAGTTATTGATAAATATTTAACCACAAAATCGTTACCGCAATATTTATCTTACCACATATAAATAAAACGTTATGATCTTTGAGGAGGTAATCTTCTGTGGTACATTTAAACGCTTGTGTCACACCCGCCTACAGTTCGTGGGGCCGCGGTGGTATATTGGTTGGACTACTCGCCTCCGCCTCCCACATAGGCGAGCCGTACTTATTTCCCAGCGGGGCCGTTCCCGGATTTCTCATGTGGCAATCGTGCCGGACGATGCCACTGGTCGGCTGGTTTTCTTGGGGTTCTCCCGTTTTCCCCGCCCTTGCATTCCGGCGTTGCTCCGTACTCACCTCGTTTCACTCTTATTGTCTTTCAAGACCTCAAGTTAAGAGCCGCGGGCAAATCTCTCTACTTCACACTCACAGTTCGGCTGTTATTCGGTAATCGTTCAAACGCTAAACAAAGTGAAGGCAGAATGGCTACAAAAAAGTCTCGACTTTTCCACTCCAGACCAATCTTTCTGCATCAGTTTGGCGGAGAGTGAGAGGGAATATATTGACTATAAGAGTTTATGAGGAATTATAATTTTAAGTTATTATTAGACCTATGCTTTGCTCTATCAAATATCGCTATTACGTTATGATCTGAAAATTATTTATTGAATTTAGATAATGTAAAATGGATATAAACATGTATTTTCCACTTAATGAAAAAGTATTATAAATAAATGTTCAGTTTTATTTATTAATTTATATGACATATAAAATAGAAATTAGTATATAACGATTAAATTGAAAGTGATTTCGGAGTGAGTGACCTAAAGTTTGAGCTTATATGCTACATATTTTAAGAACATTCTTTATAGAGAGAGTATCAGAAGTCAGCACTCAGTGTCGAGGGTTGTCAGAATTCACGCATCGGAATACCAAACTTGCAGTTATTTTATTAGTTGATTTTTAAGGGCGGAACAGAGAATTTCCTGGGCGTTACAGTATGATTTATAGCCTCGTCGTTGCGCATTAGTTTCACGGTTTTAATGAAAAATGGCGGGAAGAAACGTTGGCATCTAGACTATTATTCTAAAAGCTATCAACCTTCATAGCCAAATTAGTTTCGAAATTCTTTTGCTGGTTTCAAAACTGATTTCACGGCTGACATACGAATAGCTCGTGTGCGTTTCTTAGGACTGGCAATAACATTTAACACCATCTCCCAATAATCTGTCTCATGTTATGTCCTTCTATTGCAGGAAAAGATAGCATCATAAGAAGGGAATTTGCAATACACGCAACAATACGGAACTCCTATACATGCTTGTCAGCTTTTGACAGCGGACTTGGGGCAAGGGTGTATAATGATTTCCGTGGTAGAATAATATTGGGAAGAAAAAATCAGCGTGAAGAAAAACTAGATTATAGGAGCTGCCGACGTCTTCTTATTGTGCTGACGGACTTCTGTTCTGCTTAGTGCCGGACTGTATGTTCTGCGGTCATGAAAGTGACGTTACTGGGACGGGAAAAATACTTCTCTTGGAGCAGCACTGCAAACACATGGCGTGGGATGAATTGCGTCACCCATTTCCAAACTATTTCTGACGGTGGGTTTTTCTGTAACTAATTACTCTCGGAAAAAACATTTTTTTTTTAATTTCAATTATAGCTTTCGATGTATTTTGAAATTAATGAACCTAAGTCTGCAATTGACTTAAATAGTTTATATGTAAGCAGTTAAATTTTTATGGAAGAACCTCCGATTATATTTTCCAATCGTCAATTAAAGAAGTACTGAAAATTTAAAAAAACCAGACACTGTAATTTTGATTAACATAATGTGGCAGTAGAAGATATCCCATTGACGTAAGTTTTAAAAAGTTCTTGAAATATCTTATGAGCATGTTCTTATTTTCCTACGCGTTTGTCCATCTATATGTGTGTGCAAATTGATTTTGAAAATTTTATTTTTCACTCTAGAAGGTGTTAATTATGTACTTTATATTAAACAAAAATTGGTTTCTGCTGAGGGTTGAAACTTTTCTGTACCAAGTGCTCAGAATATAAACGTACTTAATAAATAAAATTATATGTGTAAAATATTTTAATATGTTCATTCTAATATTTATAATGCAGTAGTTTTCTAAATCTGATTTTGATAGCATAAAAAATGTTCGTGAAACGTTGAACTATGTAAATTTTTTATAATTATTACGTTCTGTAAAGTTAATATGCAACGAAAAAATTGCCGTACAATATACTTTGTTAAATCTTTAAATACATTGTGCAAATGCACTTCTAATATATAAAATGGTTTACTTATTTATTACAGTTTAGAATGCTTTATTATGTATACGTTTTAAAATGTTATTTCCAAAAAAAAAAAAAATATGTTAACGTATTTTCCAGTTATCGCTATAAAATTTTATATTCCACTAAAATATTATAATTTTAAATTATCTTAATTATACGCACGAAATTAAAGCAGGACGTTTTGTGCCCGAAACATCAATATACACACTTTATCTGATCAAAATATTCCGGATGCCCCACTGTACACCAAAACACGCCCCTAGATGTCACAACATCCTTTGCTGCCGTTATAAAAGGAGACAGAGGGCACTATGTGGGTCAGTGCTAGGCGATACAGGTAGAATGATTGGAGCAAGTGAGTTCAGTGCCTTCCAAGGTGGAAAACTATTGGTTACCACATCAGTTGAACAGTCAACCGACAGGGATAATCAAGCATTCGAGAATATGGTACGGAAACATTGCATGACGCGTGCGATACTATCGCTCGTGAATTCCACAATGCCATTTAATTGTTTACACGTCTGCATACCGGGAGTAGCAAGGACTGGGGTTCGAAGTCCAGACACCTAACTATAATACACACATTTCGCCGGTTAACGCGAAGCGCCGTGTTCGATGGTGTAACGAGAACCGCTACTGGAACGTGGACGGCTATAGAGACACGTGATTGAGAGTTATGAATCATGCTTTACCATGTGGAAGTCTGATGGGAGGGTTTGGGTATGGTTAATGTCTAGTGAACGCTACATGCCAGTTTGTATAATGTCCAAAGTAAAATTCATCAATGGTGAGGTGAGTTTAAGGGTGTTTTTCATGGAAGGGCTTCGGTCCTCTCGTAATACTATGGGTAACTTTAAAAATAGAAGGCGATAAGGACATTTAGACCGGCTGCGTGTTGTAAACGGTGACAGGCCACTAATGAGATGATAACTTCAATGCAGCACAGTCTGTTTTGAGTTGTTGTGGACAAAAGGTTTCGGGAAATTATCTGGCCACCCAGAGCTCCGAACTCAACGCCGTACTTCCGTGATGATCTGGAACGGCGACTGAGTGTCACACCCCAACGGCCCACATCACTTACTACTAAAGGCTATTCGCGATTAAGTGAGCACTTTTGAAATCAACCTTAGGAAAAAGTTACTTCTACCGGCGTATATTTTAACGGGTGCATTGAGTGACATGCGCCCACTCAAGTTGGTAACGATGCAGGGAAAGTAGTTACTTATCTTAACGTCGAGTAAAAATTGTAAGGTCACCATTTGTAAATACTTAAATTATTTCTTTTGCTTACAGTTTTTTAATGCATCCAATTGTTATTATGAGCATATTTGTTAAATTTTTATTCTTGAATTATTTAAATTTCACTTGACCGAAGCATGAATAAAGTGATGCTGCCCATGGAAATGTTATTTTTATACAAAGCGGAAGAATACACAATGTGCATACAATTAGATGTTAATCAGGGCTTCTAAATGTGCCCAGTTTACCGCGAACAACCTATACACACACTGGCTACAGCTATGCTGGGAGAATGGTTGGCCATTTTCCCAGAGACGTTCCGGCACCTGGTTGAAAGTTTCCCCCGAAGGGCTACAGCTATAATAAAGGTCAAGGGTAGAATCAACCCGTATTAATGTATGATACTAGCTTGTATATCTGAGGGAATCCTATAAAACAGTTTCGAGTGGGTTTCCGTATATTTTTGGTCAGATAACGTAGTTTACGGGTGTGCCTTAAGTTTTATTATTTCTTTGCGTCTATAAACTACACAATTGCTTGAAACTAAATCTTCGTTTTCCATAGGACATAGAAGAATACAAATTCACTGTTAAACATTATTTTGTGTGTTTCTCAAGGCAGATAAAAATAAAAAAATAAGGCAATTTTTCCAAAGTATTGTTACGCGTCGCTCCTTTCCAACAAGCGAGCGAGCAAAAGAGTGTGGGGGACATTGTAGTGATATGATATCGGGTGGCGAGAACAGAGGAGTGAAGATGAGGCGAGCTATAACCCAAAATTAGCGTAATTTGTTTTAAAATTCGAATCGCCAAGATAAATATTTTGTGGCGCGCGCCCCTGACCTTTCACTTATTTATTTTTTTTGCGTTTAACTGAAGAATTTGAAGTGGTTTGCTACCCCAGTTTCTCTCAGCATGACTCGGGGTGCGTCGAATTTTCCAGGTCAAAGCCAGCAAGTATAAAAACGGGATGGGTCTTTAAGCCAGGAGTTGTTGATGAGTGGATTTATGGCTGGAGTTTTAGCGATAGACGACGAGCGAGAAGAGAAACGACTGGCAAGAGAAGTGACCAGTGGGACGAAAATCTGCGACTGCGAGCATCGGCGCAGCGAATAGTGCGACTGGCAGGCTGGACTACTGGAATGGATGCGTGAGTGAATGGTATTACAAATTATGGCAACAGACTGACTGAAAGTGTGTCAGTGATGAGTGGGTAAATTGACGAAACCGTGCAGAGGCAATAAGAAGGAAGTTAATAAGAATTAAAATGGACATTAAATATTTAACTCACTGAGAATTTAATAGAGTAATAGTGGAGTAGATAGATAAGTGTTGTAAATAATATATATGTAAAATTAAAATACAATTTTTTATTATTATTGAGACCTCCATCTATTACGATTTCGGTTACGCCCCTCAGGTGTATTTTATAAGTTTGTATGTTGAGAAGGAAAATCAAGAAACTGTTTATAATATGCAGCAATAAATTATCAAAATAATACGTGTGACAAGTATCAAAGTTACTTTGAATATCATACTTCTATATCACATAACTATTTTTACTAAATATTATTTTATGTTAATATTTTTTAAGTTTCCGCAGGCTTTTCCAGGAACACTTTTAATATGTAGTGCATCTTTTCTATAGTAAATTACTGTAGGCTACAAAATTAATAATGTGTAGCATATAAAACTAACACTCGGTTACATACAAGATGATCCTAAACTACAAACTTTAGGTACAACCTCTGTAAGGTGAACCCATTGCAAAATGAGATAGATAACATTAGTAGATCTAGTGTCGTACAGTATCTCGTAAGAGAAGTAGGCGCCGTTGAAAATCGATATTTCAAATGGTTTTAAATCTAAATAATACAACCTACTTGAAATTGAAGAACAATTCCGAGGTAACTGTTGTCTCGAATCGACATCTGAAATCTTCGAACAGTTCTTGGGTAATATTCCCATTCATTGAGGAAATAGAGAGTGCTATGATATTATCCAACAAATGTGTGTAACGCTTGGGTTTTTATCGCTTTGAATGACGTCACAATCACGTGTATATACATATACAATAAAGTTTGTGGGGCGTAACTCTCTCAGGTTAACTGTTGTCGAGGAAACGGGCAAAGTTTTTTAAGGGTTTCTTGCAGAACCCATCGTAATATCCACAGCAATATGCTTGCCAAGAATGTCAAAATAAGCTGTTCCTAGTAAACGTACTGTACCCCGCAAACATGAACAAGAGTTTCCCGACACTCATACCTAAGTCAGCTTGCTTAAGGGGTACCAGGCCCCGCCATTTTGAATTTATCCATTTTTCACCATAACTTACATTTTAGTTGCTTTAGCTAAATTTTTCGCACTACTACACAGCATAAATAATAGCTTCTCAAGCTGTATGAAGTTGGTAAATTTTCACTATCTTTGTTAAATTTTACTTTTAACAGCTGGGAAGAAGTAAATGATTTTTCCTTGCGGGCGACTACAACATTTAAACTAGGCACTGTAGTCAAGCAATGCCAGCTTCAGAAAATTTACAAAGGCATGTCCTGTGTAGTTTTGTTCCGTAAAATTTTATACGAAATCTCATGTTTTTGCGAAAATTCTAAACATACAATATTGCAGGCTAGGTACCACACCGACGTAAAAAGTGCGAGAAACAAATTTCGCCCCCTTATAGATAGACTTTGGATGTGTATCGATAACGAGTTTCCTTGTCATAAAATTCCTTTAAGTCGCTCATAGATAGTCCGTATTTAATATACGTCAAGAAGTATATACACCAAATAAATGCCAGATGCACCCATATCTCCAGTATGGAATCAAAAAAGCAGGGCTGGTTAATTACCCCTTAAGCTGTATCTATATGGACCTAAACTTTATACGGGGAATGCTTATATTTATACACTTTAAAATTTTTGAAAACTATGTAGACATAAGAAAATATATATACGCCAAGTAAAATAGCCAAATCACTTATTAATAAGTAGCGGAGAAAGGTTTTAGTAAATATTATATTTAGGGACATGTATATGTCACACCTACTAGCAAGTTAAAATATCTAAAGGTACGTAAATGAATGCTGAATTGTAACTCCGTAAAAACTTAAGACAGTGATTTTGTAACACTGGCCTAGATCTCGCGTTTCTGCATTTGTGCGGCGACCGTGCCACATGGCAGCATATAAAACGACAATTTCGTGGCCGCCACGCACAAATAAATAATAACAAAAGCTATATAAAAATTTATCGTGGCTTTTAATTCTTGGTTGGACAAAGATTTATTCTATTCGTTGTCCGTAAAGAAACATAAAATTTTGCGCTTACACATTAATATGTTATTTAAGCAGAAGCGCTTGAAGAACAAGAATATCATCAATACCATTAAAATAATTATTAAAAACGTATTTGTAAATGAAGAACTACAAATTTGAAGAAAATAAAACTGCATAAATTTGGAAACTCTATTTTAAGACATCTGCTCCAAATAGACACAAAAACAAATTATTTTTATGTAATATGTATTATATAATAATATATAATAGCTATTAAATTGCTATAACATGTGGTATTGAAATATGTATCACCTACCATAAGTCATATTATTTGTAGATCATAAACTAATTACACTGGTTTTAATTTTTTCTACGTTATTTAATAATTAAATTTTGTCATTATAAAGGATTTATTTCAAAGGAAAGTATGGGTGAATGAAACACTCATTTTGTTAGAGGATAGATGTTGCATTTAACTTAGCAGCGGAATGGTGGAGGAAGTTAGATAGCAGCAGCACTTTTTAACATCAAATTACACAAAAATTTAGATTTAAAAATGTTGTAAATCAAAAATGCTAAAGGTGATAAAGGAGGGGCTACAAATAAAAAAAATTGTGCAATTCAACTAAAGTTATGGTGTAATTAACTAGAATAAAACAAATTCAAATATAAATTGATAATAAAATTAAATATGGTATTATCTTCGAAGGAGGGACTAAAGTTCATATATGTAATACAAATTTCTCAAGAAAACAATCTTGAAGAAGCCCATGACATTTGAGCACTTGATGCCGAAGGGACATGCAATCGGCACATCCAGCAGCGCAAGCATATATTTAGATTGTCTTGACTGCAGGAACGTACTTCGCTCGAGGCATCACTGTGAATTCCGTGGCCTCTTCAATGCGCAATGATGTCCCAAGTCTAATGCCGTATTGAGAAAAGAATTGCTCGCGTCTCTGCGCACTACTCTGTAAATTCGGAACTCCCATGACGTAATGTTTTTCGTTTCTTGTACTCAATCAATACATCATAGCTAATGTACCTTTAGTTCGTCCGCCTTATTAAGTCATTGAAGTAAAAAAATTATAATATCACTAAATTCCCGATTATGTTAATAAAACTTTATTTGTTTATCATATAAGGTCAGTGAGAGGGAATTATTGATTAATTTTTAAGGTCAAATTGAGACGTAATATCAAAGCCAGTAGGTCACCAATCGTAGACTTTTAAAACATTACAAATTAACATAAAACTTATATACTTTTAACAATCAGATACGTATGTTGTAGATAACGTTGGTTCATTGCTACTCTATCCCTCCGTAAGGATAGTCAGTTAACAACGACAAAGAACTACCGTTGAAATGCAGTTTGCTATGGCGGAAGCTTTTAGAATTTCAACGGAAGACTCTCTATGGTGAACATTTCCCCAACGTGGCATAGTAAAAACGATACTGACACTAACGTTCTGAAACCCGCAATGCCAAACGTTTTCTGGGAATGTTTAGAAACTAGCAAAATCTCTAGTAGAAGCAGGAAATGGATGATTTTTAACGATTATCTTGGTCAAGTATTTGAATAAGCACATGTAACTTCAAGCGCACAATGTCGTATTGATTTTGTTTCAGAAGCTCATCTCAATATTTTGTTTGCAAATAAGTCCTATGGAATAATTTTAATTTCAAAAGAAATTACTTTCCCTTGTTCTGGTTTTATAATGGCTCACATTAGGAAAAACTTAGTCCTGCTGAAATATAAACTACTAAAATAAAGCTCTTTTTTTATATTTAAAAATATTTTTTATGAAATAAAAATATTGCTTTCTCTTNTATTTTTTCTGAAATAAAAAAATTGCTTTCTCTTTCTTACTGAAGTTTTATTTGAGTTTTTTTTTTCAAACTTTTAGTTGACTTTGCAGGCGAACACCTCAATGTAATAAATCGGGAAATCGATAAGCTCTGAATGTAAGGAAAATTTCCCCCAAAAAGGGGCGAGAATCCATTTCTATAAATCCTCTCCAAAAGCTACTAGAAACGTTCAGTGGGCGCTTAATGTACCGGAGCTATTTTGAGATTTACAGGATAGCAATAGCAGGCGATTTATCGTAACATGAACTGCTTCAGGCTATATCTCGCGACTTCAAAATGAACTCGGATACTTTGTGGGTGTAAGGGCTGCTTGCAAAANGGATACTTTGTGGGTGTAAGGGCTGCTTGCAAAAATGTTGATGAAACTCACGATTTGAGTATGATTTATTTAATTGTAAATTTTGAGGCATTCCTCTTCATTGGGATAATTTATGATTAAATTAATTGGGATCTGTACACTGGCACAAGGGATCAACGTAAGTTAAGCCGCCTATGTCATTGCCCGAGGCGTATATCTTGATCTCTGACTTCTTCCATATGGCAGAGTATAGCATTACTGCAAAGCACTGCATGGTTTCACGTGAATTACAAACAAGGACAGTCGTTTTTAAATGTTATTTTTCATCTTCCGAAACACTCATATAAGTATCATTTTGTATGACAAATTATTCAACTTGTATAGATTATTTTTATTATAGTGAGTGTATATTTATTTCAAGTAAGGCAATTTGTAGTGCTCTGCGGGTTACTACGACACGAAATAATATGATATTTGGGCATTTTGTAAGTCGGCCAGATCCCGTCACTCCGTTAGAAACGGCAATGCTTAAGGGGCTGTGTAGCAGCGCGTTCAAGGTCAAGAAGCGAGGGAGTGATACGGGTGACGCACTCCTAGCGCCTCATCGCTCCTGCGCGCAAAGCGTGCATGCAGTCTTCCCGTCATAATGCTGTACTGTGCAAATTACATCCGTCACCGTGGGACTTTATTACATGCAATGGAAGCGCACAGACAAAAACTACATTCTAACAAACGTACTTCTTTATTACCGCTTAAGTAAACTACAGAAGCAAGCTTTAGAAATGCGATATTTTACAATTTTGACACTTTTTTTCTTCGAAAATTCATTTAATATGATGAAAGTGTAAAGATACGGAGAATGATGATTTATTCTTACGTTTTCTGATAAAACGTCGTACTTTAGATTTCTAGAACAATTATTTACTGAGATACGCGTATTCGCGCTAACAACGATTTCACAGAAAGTCTTTCCTTTCATAGTCCCTTCAGGCTTCACAACTTCGACGGAAATTAATTATATATGTATATGTTAGCAATACGCAGATGTCAAATCAAACAAAATAATTTACTTTCACGTAAAGCGGGTTCCACAATTGAGCGACGCGGCGCGACGAGCTTCAGCCAATCAGAGCTTTGACGCTGGCGACGGGCGTCGAGAGCGTTGCACGAGCGACGAACAATGGGTTTGACGCTCGTCACCGACGGCGAGGAGACATAAAAACTACATTCATCTTATTGTTAATAAATAAACTGGCGAGAAGCTGAGATGAAGAAGAAATGAAAATTTACATAGTAAAAGCTGTACAGAGATACTACTTGCAGTCCACATTTATAAAGGTTTTCCCTGCTTTCAGTAAAACAAATGTGCAAATGGTTTCCGGTGCCTGACGAGCCATTCAAGTAATAAATATCAATTTAGAATTTTTTCATTATTTTAAGAGAGAAAATATTTTACCACACAAAAATAACTTATTTTATTGATTAAATAGCAATAATATCACTGACTTTCGCTCGCTTTTTGTATCTGTGTGTGAGTTTCTTCAGTATATCAGATGGAAGTACGGTCGGTATTGCTGGTGGCCGGTGAAAAAACATCGCTGTGTTGTGAAAACAAGAAAGAAATTCGTCGTTCGCTGCCGTCGGTGGCTGCCAGCGTCAGGCCNAAAAAACATCGCTGTGTTGTGAAAACAAGAAAGAAATTCGTCGTTCGCTGCCGTCGGTGGCTGCCAGCGTCAGGCCCACCGCATCGCGTCGCGTCGCATGTGGACTAGTAAGTGAGTACTTTTGAAGCCTTGGTTACTTTTTACTATCAGCCACTTGATATATTTTGCCGCTTGTTTATATATATATTACAGTGTAAGTTATAAAAACAGTGTATATAATTCACTGCACTAAACTTTATGTTTGAGGTCATATTAATACTTTATTTATTGTTTTTTAATATTCTGGATATGAGGAACTTCAAAAGTGCTCACTTAAGCGTGAACAGCCTATAATTGCAAAAATATTTTTAGGGTTCATATTATATCCCAGTCTCTGAGCCCACCAAGACGGTAGAAGACATGTTCTTGTTGAAAAGTGTCTCACTTCCGAAAATTGTATAATAGGTGTATCCCGTCAATTCTTTTAAGTACAAGAACATTATAGCTTGAGATTTACACATGTGACTTCCGTTACTCGTACTGCTGCCTACGCCGTTTTTCTCTGAGCGCATAAGTTTTCTCCCAGTGGTTGCTGTTTTACCGAAGTAAAGAATGAAGCGATGAGCCCCAATTTCATTCCGTGTATGGGAGAACTTGCCATAAGTATAGTAGTATACGTGGTCGGACAATTTGTACTTGCATTAGCGCCAGGACACGTGTTGCATTTCCCTATTAAGTGAAGTTCAGGGCGAGGAGTTTGATGAGTTACATTATTGGTTTTCTACGTGACTCCAGCATGACGTGAGTCCAAAACTTAACAAATTTCATGACATCACCTGACTTAACGCAGAGGTCCTCAGCGGATTTATTGTTTATAGTCTCACTTCTTAACTGACATAACACTGGAGTGTTGGAAGGTGCTACATAATTGAGACGAACGTTGCATGGACGCAAACATAATATAAACACTTAGAATTAATAAATTAGCTATTAAAAATTCTTATTTTGATACATTCAAATATTTTTGTGCAACTTTCAGAATCTTAGATATTAAATACTGAAACCTATCTTCTTTCAAATTATTACATTTTCTGTGGTTTATTCACATCACTAATTAAAACTATTCAAGTTCGTCGCATTAATAATATTTATAATTATCATGAGTAAATTCACTAATATGATTATAATAATCCATCACAAATTTTCCGCAAGTGTAACAATATTTTTNAATTATCATGAGTAAATTCACTAATATGATTATAATAATCCATCACAAATTTTCCGCAAGTGTAACAATATTTTTTAAACAGACAGATCATTTTAAGTTATTCAGAAAGTAATAATTTACTTGAAATACTGTCATGGTCAAAAAAATAGGTGCTCTTACAAGGAAGTGTTGGATAGCAATTCTATTCGGAAGGAAAGCGAAAGTAAACAAGAATCAGAAAATATAAATTAAAACTGGTAAATGCAACTGTTATTGCGCTAATGTGCGTCACTCACTCTGACGTCGGGCAGCCATGTTTCCGAAAATATTCCGCCAGATGTCACGTCTTGGAGTTGTAGAGGTCCCTAATCGATGCAGCTTGAATGTTTCCTCAAAGTTTCTGCATATTTTTTTTTGTAGAGGTGGGGTCGCTATAGACCGATTGATATAATTTTCAATTGAGAATAGGTCTGGTTAAAAAAATTTTAAATTTATTGTTAGAAGTAGGCTACAGGTCTGCTAGACAAAACTATTTTTTTCTCATATTAAAGCAGTTAGCATTATTATAAAAACTCATATTATGTACAACTACGACTTTCATGAAATATAATATCCATAATACAAAACTACCAATAAAATTGTATATTAACTATTAAAATTATACGTATTTTGGGTGCCACCATTTAACTTGGAGCTACAGATTTCAGCCAACACCTTAACTTAAGGAAAAGTAGCAGTAGTCTTCCAATTATATTTGTGTTTAGAATAGCGTTGTGTAAAGTCTTTTATTTTCTTTTTAGCTCACTTCATAAACTTTAATATGAAATGTGAGAAGAAATTAAAAATGTTTGCTATTTTCAGCCTTGACCTGAACTTGTATGTAGGAAAAACATTATCAAATTTCTTAAACCCGGCAGTAAAGGAAATCAAAATAAACAACACATACCTAATTTGCATGTCCAGTGGATAATTAATGTTGCAAAACCCACAGCAATCATATTTTTCTTCATTGATGTTTGCGTTTATAATGGAATACACACTCATTTTATTGTGTGCTTGCCACGAAAATGATCGTGGATTAAACAAAACACATTAATCTGGCTGCAGACATTTCTTTGCGCAGCGTGCATCATAGGACATTAAACTCTGACTCTGAAAGATTTTATTGGCAGAAAGTCTGCTGTATACGTTTCGCTGCAGTCATAAAATTTGTTCGTTTAGTTTATTTTCCAATACATATGGCTGCGTGAAATTGCCATTTTTATTCCACCAAAGTAATGGTTCTAAAATTAATATGATCTGGAATGTTCCGTTATTATGTATTTCTTAAAGACCGAGCTTCTTTAGTTGGTTAACGTTCTGTGCTTACATTAAAAAAAATATTGTCTGAAGAAAAGCGTATTGGAACTCGCCGCCGCGCAGCTAAGCTGCAAAGTAGACAGGCGCATTAAGCATTACGATGTTGTTTTGCTGATAAGACATTGCTGTATTACTGTTGTGGCTGACTGTCGCACATTCAAGTACAACCAGGAAGTGACAGGCCTCACACAATCCTTCTCCTCGTGTCACAAGGCTGGGAAAAATAAACCTAGGCTACTGACGTAGTTTTAATAGATCTTCATTGAAAACCCTTTTTTAGGTATTCATACATTTTGAGATGCTTTTTAATCGCAAAATACCACTAAGTTTTTATTGGCTGTCTTTTTATATTGTGGTTAATTCGCTTTTTTTTTATGTACGAGAACTTTAAAAATAAAAATAAACATATTTGATAGCTTTAGGAACGTAAAATCACCACGCGGAGATTTACGCGTACGGTGTTGTGTTCACACCTATACGTGAAATGTCTATGGTGGTATAATAGTGGCATTACATTTGTATTAGTATATGGAAAGGTCACACTTTGGCACGGGCATGCGCCTTCAAAAAAAGGATTTGACACATGTACATTTAAAGTTCTCTTTACATTCAAAATAACAGTTAATTTGTTCGGATGTGTAACTCAACATGGACAGTTGATAGACTTTTCCTTATGGTCTACTCCTATATTAATTATTAACGGATTAAATCCAGTCCTTCAATGTTGACGCTAGCACGATGACTATCATAGTGTAAGAGCAGATAAAGTTGAGATGGAGACAGATGAGATTTAGTGTGCTGTAACGTTGTAGCTAAGAACTACTTAACCCAACAAAGCGCAGTAAAGTAGCTTTGGATTCCGTATATGCTACATTTAATATACAGAATTGTGTATATCAAGCCTGTCATTTTGTGAGGCGACACCATTGTGCAATACGAAGAAAAGTATTAAATCTGAATAGTGGCATAGGGACGAACGTTCCCGAGAAAATGAGAAATCGAATGATTAACACCAAAATATAACAAATATATTGTAATGAAACAAAAAAAATTCCGAATAGTGTTTTAATTAATTATAATGTGAAACATAAATGTAATTTCGACGCTTGCATAAATAATATAAGCTGCTTAAATATGTATTTATTGAATGCCTTAATCTGAAATGGAAACAAATTTTTAAAATAGTATTATTTATCGCGTGTAAATAAGCAAAAATGTTCTCTCTTTTTAACGCTCTTAAAGAAAACCCCCACAAATTGTGAAATATTTTTACTTGACGAAATACAAACGGAAAAAATTTTACCTTTTTGGAAATTTGGTTCAGCATATTCCACAAAACATTTACTTATAAAGAATTTAAAAAGAATAAAACTTTTTTTTTATAATTGCGTTATATAATTGAAATATTTCCCAACTGAGCTATGTTAATGTAAACAATGCTGAAATGCATGTTATCAAAGACGTGTACCGCATTTAGCAATAAAAAAGAGCAATGTTTATCATTTTATATTGTGCATAGGTAAGCCGTTTACATCGTTTACTATCCGGAATTGAGAATAAACCTATATTTTATGATACAAATTGAAAGAACATTAAAAAATAGAGGACTGTTAAATATGACCAAGAAGTTATGAATCAACGTGTTTTAAGTTAGACATTTAAATAACTCATTTGCCATAAAAAAAAAGTGTCTGTCAGAAACGCTTAAAATTTCAGGATTATTATTCGTGGGTAATACACCCCTGAGTTGGATAACTTGATAGATTAGTAGTTGAGAAAGAGAGGACATAGACATTTACTGAAAGTGTCCTGGCATGACATGCCTCTTCTTTAGTTTCTGCCCCAATCCGCCTTTCAGCAGTGGTTTAAATGTCAGTATACGGCGTAAAGTGGCCTGATTTCTAATCCAAAGTGAACACCTGCTGTGTGCCTTTCTTTTTAGACTGACTTCGGTGTGTAACCCGCACCATGATATGCAAACATTAATAAAAACTGGAACCTTGCCAACTGACTATTATTTTAAAAAGTCTTAACTTGGATAGTTACTGTAAACTGTTATTCAGCAGTATTCAACTATCCAAATGAGAATATAAAGTACAGAAGCGTAAAACAGAAAGGGCGAGTCCATTCCTATGAAAGCGGAAGGTGGGTGGTTCCAGTCGTCGTGTGTCTTCACTCGAATAAGGATGCTTGGTTGGCTCGTGCAGATTCATATCAACTAGAGAAAAAACATATGTCACTGGTGTGCGCGGAGTAACTATCGAAGACGATAGATAATATTTTCAGTTCAGATAAAACAACCATGGCTGCCATCGCTCTTGCGTACCCTCACCCAACTCCGTTATCACATGAATCACTCCCTTCGGGTCTACTGTCCCAGAAACAGCGCGAGGTGAATTCTCATCTGAAGCGCACTCTCAGAGCGAGCTCTGTAGACCGGGTCGTTTAAATGACCTCAAAAAATGTACTTCTTCGAATACTGGGTGTGCCGTGTGTACAAGTATGCGCGTGTGCCGCTTTAGGTCTGAAACGAAGTTAGGGTGGTTTGCTAAACGACAGTATTTTAAACCTTCGGGCATATAAAAGTGAGCGTTAATAATTCAAATACACCCATACATGCATTACGCCGTCCGCAACAACTTACGGATTTTCTTTCTCTGGTTTTTATAACGCGTCAAGTTTTTGAGTCTACATAACTCACCCATATAAATTTAAAAAATTAATTTTTAACTTCGCGTATCATAACTTCGTCAGGACCACGTGCTTAATATGTATTAATATCGGAAGATCTTCACGAAAAGTGGAAAATTTATGTAAACCATATCTGCTACCATCATTGCAATGTGGTGCTGGATGGCTGCTAACAACTTGCGTGTTACTGGTTTTATTTATAGTTTGACATATCATGTTTGTATNAACTTACGGATTTTCTTTCTCTGGTTTTTATAACGCGTCAAGTTTTTGAGTCTACATAACTCACCCATATAAATTTAAAAAATTAATTTTTAACTTCGCGTATCATAACTTCGTCAGGACCACGTGCTTAATATGTATTAATATCGGAAGATCTTCACGAAAAGTGGAAAATTTATGTAAACCATATCTGCTACCATCATTGCAATGTGGTGCTGGATGGCTGCTAACAACTTGCGTGTTACTGGTTTTATTTATAGTTTGACATATCATGTTTGTATAGTAGTGGAAAAGCAACCTTGCTTTATGTGGCACAGAATTCGTGNTAGAGTTCGTGCCCGGTAACGAAGCTGTAGTAATGAGAAGATTACAGCAGCGCAGTATTGGTGTCCATAAAATACGACGAATTGTGCAGCTCTGTCTGTGCTAATT
The DNA here is from genome assembly GCA_002778355.1 of Clitarchus hookeri. Lineage (NCBI taxonomy): Eukaryota > Metazoa > Arthropoda > Insecta > Phasmatodea > Phasmatidae > Clitarchus > Clitarchus hookeri. The sequence goes on from NQII01012278.1 coordinate 18,789, forward strand.
GAAGATAAAATTCAGCTTGCAAGTAAATGGATATCGCCTCGTAAGTTCAAAATTGTAACAATCACAAAACTATTTAGTTTGTTGCATGTATGTTAATTACTAAAGAAAATATTATTTTCAATCTATGATTTTTTTATCTGATGCTTTGTATAATTAACAAAAAAAAAAAAACTATTTACTTCCCTAGAGTAATTTTGCGTTTCGATGAGATAAATTTTTTTTGAAGTTTGCGTGAAAGTAAATAGATGTTTTACTCCTCGATTCAAAAATGGTACGTATTCATAAACATTATACATAGCAGAATATATCACTTGGTTTTCTTAATCATTAGAAAGAAATAATAGGTTAATTATGTGTTCAAACTAGCTGAGAGTTCTTAGAAAGTTCACTGAACAACATTTCTCTACTTATTTCATTAGCTTCGTCGTTTGTAATTTATTTTCCTTTCTGTCTCTTAAGAAAATCAACACACAAAAATTTACAAATCAAGCAATATCCGATTCATCACAGCAACGCTCTAAATGTTCTGAATGATCTAATTATCGTTTCCGTGATTTTAACTGACCTCGCGTGGCGCAGTAGGTTGGTGCGCCAACGGTCTTTGGTGCGGGGGTTCCTGGACTTGAATCCTAGATAAGGCATGGATGTTGTTAGTATAAGTTAAGTCGTCAGTTAGTTTGGAAGCCATCTCCTGATAAGCCTTCAGGCATAAACATTGGGGTCCTTAATAAGCCCTTCCTAATTAAAATTCCGTTATACTTTAGTCTTGGGTTTGACAGATTAATTCAACCAACGTGCACTAAAGTTGTAGAGCACTTAGCTGGGAATGACTGACCGCCTGCATTGTAAAATTGCTGTTCATCTAGGGTGCTAAAAGCAATCTACATTGAATTTCGCTTTTCTGGTTTGTAAGGAGTGCTACTGTCTTTTTCTATTTTATGTATCAAGGAGGAAGCGTAGTCACGAATTTTAATTACAAATAGGGAAAATTGGAATAAAATTGCATTAACATTGCAAAAATATTGCATTAAAATAAACTCTAGTGAAGGTGCATTAAAATTATAAACTCAGCATAGTAAGACATGTAAACGAAATTTTTATATCTTTCTGAAATCTTTACAAAATTCGTACCATGAATGAACACGTCCTACAAATAGAACGTCTATGAATGTACGATAGTTTATAGGGAATAATAGAAAAATATTAGCAAATGTAAATTTTAGGTAGAGCTAAATATTGTAATTTAAAACTTATCTTCGGTTTCAGGTGGCATAAAAATAACAAGACAATAGCATATTTCGTAATATATTTAACTTTGTTTACTTCAAATAATATTTATAAAGTGGTTTTACTCTCACAAATTAGTGGCTTACAATGAGGGTTGAAGTTCTTCATCCATAGCAATCTTAGGCTTAAATCTCATCCGAAAGAAATATTGAAAATTCAAAATTATAACATACAGACAACTATTAAATTTCATAGCAATAACGTACATATGTTTGTAGAAATATTTCCCTTCTTTTTAATGAAAAATATTTAAGTTTATCTCCAAGAACTTAAAAGAGAAATCAGTTTGTCATTTATATTTTTGGTTTGACTTACGTTTTTGAATTACAATGACCGGATGTGCTTAGCTGCAGTCATAGTGTCCGTTAGCCAGTTTTTCATAGGATTTATATTAGTTAGAAAGAATTTATGAGAAACCTCAATAACATAAAATTTTCTGTTTCATCATTAAATAGAATGAATCTTAAATACAATGTGGTAAATAATCTTATTTATAATTAAAAAGAATGCTTCAAATGAAGCATCTACATTTCTGTCGTTGTTCGGAGGTGCGTAAGATCGCTCATTCATATAGGCCGTGTCCGAAATGGCTTATTTTGTTAGCAAAATGGTCACATGACCCGATTTTGTATATAGATAAATGGCGACGTATTTAGTAATTTGGTATTTAGTATTTTGTTTCTATTGGATGTTAGCAACAATACAAACTTCCAAATTAGCACCATGTTGGCAATGACTATTAAAACGCATAAGTGACGCGAATGCGTAATTGAAACGTTTTTTAATAAACAAATAACTGTTAAATAAATACATTAGGCATGTTTTAAGAAGCAAGTAAGTGTTGTGCTTTGTTAAAATATTTCACAACAATTTTATATAAAGTAGTTAATGCAAAATTGATTATTTTCTTATTTATTAACATATTCGCAGCATTACAGTGATTATTGTAGATATATTTTGTCATTTTTAAGCATTTGGATAAAAAAAATTTACTGTTATTATAAAAATGCGTTGTCACGAGTGCTAAACAAGTGACTGTATACAACGTCCGAATTTAAACTTACGAAATGACAAAAATCTAAATAACGAATTGGTCATTTCGGACACGGCTCTAGTTCTGAAGGGCAGATATATGCAGATTCACGCCAAGTCAGTCGAATCTTCCGAGAGGGGACAGCTGACCACACGCAATCATAGAAAGTATTAGAGCTAGAGTCTCATTATGGGTGTCGGCTAGGACAACCGACCACCGCCTGAAGCTCAGCTACGATCGCGATTGCTATGCTAGGTAGACTTACACTCGCGCCTCACAACTGTGAAAATCACTTGAAAATCGTTGTTTTATGAAGAAAGACGTTGTTGCCTCGAGCTTATAATGGCAGTTTGTGAGTCCATCACCGATCAAGTAAGTAACGTCTTCCGCGGTTGAAAAAGTTACAAAAAAATCTTTCATATCATTTTGGCTAATTACATCTGACGTGATTACGTCTTTAAAATCAGGCCGACTCATAAGTTACCAGGACGGATACGTCGATGTGACGTTTGCAGGGTGATTCATTCCGCTTCTGTAACTTCGTGGCTATAGTTATTCGTGGTTTATTCACACTTTTGGAATAAAACCTTTGAAAAAACACACCATGTGTAATATGATTAGTTGTTTCTTAAATATGTCAAATAGAACAAGCATTTTATAATTCTGTTGACATAAAAGTACATTATTTTAGGGTAGATTTAACTTTTATTTATATTTTATGTATAATTACTAATTTTTCATTTATAACTAACATGAATAAATACATTGACAACATAGGTGGTTTTGGTAATGCCTAATAAGAAATATTTCTTACGCAAAATATCATTAAAGTGAGTGTTCACGAATGCGGTGCGTTAGCCCTCTGGTGCAATTTACTAAGCTTTGTTTATATGTGGCGGAAGAGTATCCTAAATGTAGAACTTCAGAAGGGATTCAGAAAAGTTGGAAGTAACCATGAATGGAATATAAAAAGCGTATTTCTATAAACATGATGTTATTTAATCGGGTATACGACGACGATAGGATCACAACCTTGAGTACGGGGCGACTGGCGGCTATTTTGGGCGTGGACGGAAAACTTTTTCTTGGCATTATATCTCGTGACACCGATTTCCATCAGTACGAACCAATTTCGAATCACAGCGACTTCAGATCTGGATCCTCGCAAGAGTAGATGAGTGAGTGAGTGAGTGAGTGAAGAGGTTTGGGCGGCTCTTAAAAGCGAGGCCTTGAGAGCCAATGAGGGTGATTGAGATGAGTATGGAACAGCGCCGGAATGAAAGGATGGGGGAAACGGGTGATCCCGGAGAAAACCCGGCAACCAGCGTCATCTTCTGGCACGATTCATATATGCGAAAATCCGGTAGTGACTCTGCCAGGGATTGAACCCGGTTCGCCTTGGTGGAAGGCGAGCAGGCTACCGGCTCAGTCACCACGGCCCCAGAAGAAAAGTGGTTGAAACTGCCTTTGGATATTGGGTTTCCTGGGTTTCTGCTACACCCATCATTTCATTCCACCACTGTTCCATTATAATATGGCGTAACACTTATCAGCACTATAAACGTCATCTACTGAATACACCTTAAGTATCGATCTCTTTAATCAATAATTTAAGCTGCAGGATTAAAAAACCTGCTTATTTATTTGTGTTCGTAAAAAAACGTTAATGGGTTTTTTGGAAACAAAAGATTTAATAAAAATGCATAAAGACTTATGAAATTGTAAAAAAACATTTACATATCTCAATAAAATAATTTCATTTAATTTTTACACAAAGTGCATATGTTTTAGATATAAAATTTAATTGACATAAGTGCGTTTATTCGTTTTCCTCCAATTTCTGACCCTGTAAACGAATTATCTTGCACGTATTCTCATGTAAATGAAGGTAAAAGTATTTTTATCAATGGTTGATTTAAAATATGTGCAATCCATCTTGACACATCAGTTGCCTTTCTATAAAAAACTAGAGTTGGGGTTTTAAGAATAAACTTCAGAGAAGTATGCCACGCAAAAGTATACATTTAAACCAATGTTGTTACACGAATGTTCCTTTTTTCCCCCGTGAAGGGACTACAGCCGCTAATTTTCGATATTGTTGACTAACTCGTTATGTGACTAGCGATACTTGCTTTCCATAACAGGTTTGAGTCAAAACCGGTGAAGTTAATGGCCTGTGTTTAAAATGCTATCAAAATGATCCCAAAATGTTTTATGAATACTCATTAATATCTAATTAGAAGTTGGGATTAATGATGTACACACGCAAGGGAATAATATAATGAGAAATGTCTCCAAGAAGCGGTGCTTATGTACCAGTGTTACGCAGCACAGTATCTGCACAGAGTGAGTTGAGTAATGGGAGGGAAACAAAATGTCAGCGCGGAGAAAACAAACTGGCTGCGTAAATAAAGTGAATATTTTTGTGCTTGAGTGTACAAGAGTCCTTGAAAGGAGGACGAGACTATGGGAAGCGAGTGAGCGTTAAGACTACGCCCACGCACATAAGTCGTCTGCCGGCCGCCTCACANGAGGACGAGACTATGGGAAGCGAGTGAGCGTTAAGACTACGCCCACGCACATAAGTCGTCTGCCGGCCGCCTCACACAATAAGCATGGTGTGCGTGCAACTATGTGCGACTCCAGTCCAGGGCCAGTTAGACGCGCGATAAATGCGCAATAAAGAAGGGACCTGGCCCCCGGCTTACTCGGCACTTCGAGAATCCTCCTCCCACCAGGGCGCCCACACACACACAC
>NQII01012279.1:0-23256 GCA_002778355.1 Clitarchus hookeri
TTTCCAGTAGGGTATGGAGATGTTGCCAAGCAATCGACTGATAATTACTACCCCTCGCCCGTACCTGCTGGTCGCACAACCCCGTCATCACTCATATTATTACTGTTATTATGAGAAGACACCACCCCGAGTACGTGGAACGAGGGGGTTACTCCCTCTCGGGATTAATACCTGATTACAGACTCATCCTCTGCCAGCACGGTACCATGGGTTTTATGAGCAGCTCAAATAAACAACACGCTCCATTATCGACAACTTAACGCTGCTTTTAAGCGCAGTGAAGTAAAAAAAAAAAAAATGCTGGAAGGTATACGAAAACCAATTTGGCGTCTTCATTATTTCCTTCGACAGTTCCTTTGGCCCATTATCGCTTAGGCTTTGTGCGTGCGTGATTTCATCACTTTAGACAGATAAACACGTGAAGGGGAAAAATACTGATATAATAAGTACGCTCTTAAAGTCAGGCCACTTCCTGGGCCTTTGGACACTTCCGGTACAGCTAGCCGAGCACCTGTTACGGCCAGTCACGACTTGATTCAGACACACTACACTAACACACAAAATCTCTGTCACGTTTTCCATCCATTGCGATGTTTCGAGGTTCTGCTGGTTTTTATTGTATGTACCTATGGCTTTTATCTGGTTTCGTAGAGTATCACTGCATTTTACTCTGAATTCCCGGATTCAAAAATCGACGATTGCGGTTGACTAACTTGCATTAGTGAAATTGTAATGAACCCTCCATTGCTTTGTATACAGTTATTTGTAAACTATTCTTAAAAACTGGTTCAACATAGGTTTATATGTTGGCTGTAGTTCACTTTAACTCACTAAGAATAAGTCATGATTATCGGACCACATTCGAAAAGCCTGCTATTTTTACCTTCCTGTCGAATGCACATCGTGCTGCAACACGTAAAAATTAGCACTGCTGTGGATCTAATGATTATTACTCGTACTCTAATCCAGTGACATTGTTTAAGTTGTCAGAAATACGAACATGCTAACATGATTCCATTTCTTGCAGCCACTAATGTCTAACTGAAAGAAAATCTTGGGCCAAACAATATTTGTTCCTGTCAACAAAATGCTGTCTTTAAATAGTGCGAAAATACATTTGTTGATGTAATAAAAATTACAATTAAAATTTTTGTGTCATGGCAAACATTCTCCCTCTTGTTTCACATATATAATGCAATTTTGTGTTTAAAACAATCATTTTGTCGCAAAGAAAGAAATGCTGCAGTGGAAACCCTTCTTCATAAAACGTTATTTAAAATAACCATAATCTTCGTTATGCTAGCGTTATGTTGAGCCATAATACGAAGTTTTATAAATAGTTAAAATATTCGACGGTACAATCGATATTATAACCCTAGACTTCTGGCCCGGGAAGCTTGAACTTTACTCACAGACCTACGAGTACCATGTTAAAAAAACTCTTGATACACCTATTTGGTAACCCTTACACAAATGCATTCAATTTTACGTTTATGTTTACTTTCACTGGAAATGATATCGTTGAGATTGTTTATACGAACATCAAGCTTAACCAGTCATACCGAAAAACATGACCGATATCTTAATTGTCGCATACATTTTAACCAAACGCTCGAGCTTTACACTCGAAAAAGGATTACCAAGTAACTCTGCCATAGTACAACGAACAAAACGAAAGCCGGCAATGCAACCATTTGATTTTGTTGTTACAACACGTTGGAGTATTGACCAAGTCAGATTTTTCTAGTTAAAGAAAAATTTGCTAAATCTTGAACAACATAATTAGGTATTTGAATCTGTCAAGATATGCATAACAACCATATAAGTAGTTGATGGTTACGTGTACTGAATACAGGGGGATTATGTCGAAACAACCAAATAAGTGTTTGGCCTCTAACACATTATTTTTAAATAAATTATTTGGTTGTTCAAGACAAAGTATTCGAATTTTTGGATCAAAAGTAGTTCGGTTGTATGAAAAAAAGAATGTTATTCTTAAACACATGATCCCCAGTAAATATGCTTGGTACCAGCAACTAAATATGTTTCTCAGTGCATGTTACCGCCATGCATGTATGCGTGTTCATGTTTACGTTACAACACGTGGCAGTGAAAGGCTAATAGTTTTGTTCATCTTTTAGAATTTAAAATATTTTCTATTGATAGTGAAATAGCTGTGTACAACCACCTTATCGCTTTAAATGCAATTATTTCATTATGTTTATTAACGCTTTAATTCTGTAAGGTGGTTTGTATACTATACTACATAATAAAAAACATTTTAATAATGCCACGACATTTCTATGTCTTACCCGGTTTGTTAAATATGCATTTTAAATATTTACCAAAATATTTTATTTTGAATGCTTTAGAGAGTCATGTTAATCAACATTGCAGCTTTAAATGAATCGCTACTTCGGAAGTTGTTTTTGAAGTTATACTTCTTTTAGCCCTTTGAGGGTAAAAGTTTAAAATACAAACGGAAGTTGCGCGCTCACAGTGTAACGAAATTCGACAAAGAACGTGGTAGAGGTATCCAATCGACAAAGAACGTGGTAGAGGTATCCAACGCGCATGCGCGTATAGTTGCGCGCGCACAGTGTAACGAAATTCGACAGTGAACGTGGTAGGGGTATGACCCAACGCGCATGCGCGTGTCGTCTAGTTATATATAGGAGCAGTGATATTTCGCGAAAAGATATTGAGGCAAGATACAGTCCAAAGCACTGTAGGGTTGTCCAGCTTCTTTGACTGGATAAAACATGTTCTGGCCAGTGTTAACCGTTTGCGCACGAATCACGAAGATTCAGTGTCAGAGTTACTTAGTCCTGAGTGACTTTGTCAAAGACGGACACGGCACCAGCAGCCAATGGAGGTATAACAACAGCTGAGGTGTATATATAATATTTAAGTCTACTGTGTGCTCCGATTTTTACGCCAAAAGTCACTGGCCCTAGTTATATACAAACGCAAGCTACACAACATAGCACGTGGTTATATTTAAAACCGACAGAAGCTCAGTTCATGTAATAAGCAAATTGAAAAACATTTCGTTTATATCAGTAATTCATTGTGAATATATATATATATATATCTTATTAATTAATTTTACTTACATTGTGCCGTGAAAAATTAGTTAGTGACAAAAATTGTATAATAAAATTTTTATTTTTTTTTCAAGTATTTGAGGTTATGCGCGAAAATTTTATTTTAGTCACGCCAAAGAAGTATAACTTCTAACGCGCGTACATTAGTACACGCACCCCCTTTTTTATCCGAGTAACTACTCTTGAAATGTATAACAATGAAATCGTTGCTTGATTTTAGGTATTGCGTGTTGGTTTCAAAGTATTATAACTCATTATTTATATTTATCTCTATTGACAGGCACACTGCGAACCTTGACCATATATGATAAACCATTACGTCACTTTATGCGACCCGTGTTATTGTGTTTAATCATGTGCAGTCACAGTTAGATGTGCTACACCAGGCTGGTTCGCTGTTAATTATTGCATTTGGAAAAAAAAAAACACTTCGAAAAATAACAGCTGGCTGTAACCGCGTGCGTTTTATATAAACGCTGGTAGAAGAAGCCACAATTATATTGGCAGCGTAAATTGGCAGGGTAAATAGTTACATGTCTTAATGCCAATTAAGTTGGTTAGGCTACAAAGTTGGCTTTACATATATTCACATAAGAAGACCGCGGCAACAAAATTTCTTTTTAAGTAAACGAGAAAAGATTTCCACGGATAACTACTGTTAAACAAAACAAACACGGAAAAAAATAAATTCCACTGAAATGGTCAGACTGATGAAAAGTAAATGAAAAATGAAGATAAATTTGACATGTATCACTGATACTTAAATGAAACTATTACTCTGATCAAAAGTAAATGATTAATTTTTCAGTACGCATACTGATAAATTGAACAAATATAACTAAAACTTTAGTGGAAAAATGTATTGCACTGATTAACAGGCAATATCTTCTTACAGTATTGGTTATTATTGTTCATCTGTTTATTAATTTTGGCTCACTGTTTCCCAGTTGTTCTTTTCTGAACAATATCAATACTGAGATTCCGCTGTTAATCAGTGATATTTCACTGCTTGGGATTTAGAGGGTATGTTTCTATTCCCTTATCACTTGGTGGGTTAATTGATACCAGTCACTAGGTTCACGAAAAAATTAAATTTTACATTTAACAGAAGGGTACTCTCTGCAGGAAGTGGAAATTGAAAAGTGAACATCACAGCGCTTTCCGCCGGGATCGCACGCCAGGGAACACTGGTCGCTAGTCGCTCCACACTCGTGTCACAGAGTAATCAAGAATACGCAAGTGAAACCATAGACTAAAGATGAGGTAGTCCGATTATTCATATGCTGCGCCTGTACCCAACATTGACCTACCCCAAAGCAACACAACTGTCAAAGTCACATGGTCAACAGAGATGAACGTGTATATACCTTAATTTTTCAATGACAAGCACTATTATTTTATTAAAATACTTACACCAATTGGAATTTTATCAAACCACTTTACATATAGGTTAAGGGAAGTATACAAACATCTCAAGCACTTGTTTACTAAACAGTGTTCTAGTTTCAAATCTAATCCACACTCTAAGAAATTGCTCGAAAATTTATTTCGCTAGTGTATGCGTATATTAGGAAAGTACGAATGTTAAAGTTTTTCCCGTACATCTATGGCAATTTTCCTACATTTGTTCAGGAAACAATCAAATTCACGAGAAATTTCCGAATTTACTATAGTAGCGATACTAAACATTTCTATATGTGCAGTGTGACGTTTGGCACTATTTCCGTACTACGTAAGAGGTGAAAAATTTCCATTACAATTTAGGAAGTTCACTAGAATTTTTTATACAGTACACGTCAGTAGAGTAATTAGAGAAGTCTGGCACAAGGGGATAGGAGATAGGAGCCAGGCGCCGGTCGGCCACCATGTTGCGACGTCACCCAACCGTCATATTGGGTTTGGCTGACCTTGACATTGACCCATGAACTTGACCTTAACCTTGAAACAAAAAATCATCCGAAAATGCAAAAAGATGACAGGTGGATCGACTAAGCTCCCGACATGACCGGCCGCCCTTGCCAGGTCAACTAGTGCTAATCTCGTCAATCGTGTTAAGCGTTGATGACCTTGACCGTCAACCTTGACCTTAGATGACCTTAAAGCCAAAAGTTCTGGAAAATCCAAAAAAATTCCTATAAGTCCAAAAAAGGTTTAAAATATTTATTAAAAAAAAAATATATAACAAATTTAAAAAAACTTACATATCCATAGGTTTTTCCTCAACCACCATTACCAATTTTTTAATAATTATTTAATTGGCCAATTAATTGCCTTCGCTAATAAGTCAGGTAGGACTCCACCCCCTCACCCATACTCATTTCATCGTGTGCAGCCATCTTGTTTGTTTCGTTTGTCATTTGTTTATACATTGCTGAAGATCGCCATCTTGGATTTTCTGTTACATCACCTAGGTGGCATTAGTGTATTAATAATCAATATCGTCACCAGGCGAGTTGTCGATTTAGCCACCAGGCAGCAGGAATATTTGTTTGTGTTTTTATAGTATAGGTTGGCGCAGTCTGCGCCCTCCATTTTGGATTATATTTTAAACACATAGATGGCAATGATTTCTCGATTTTACTGCTACTCGAGCTGTCAGCATCCAGCCACTCTCTCCGTTCCGCTGCCAGACGAGCTGTCGACACCCATATTTTTGATAGGTATGGAAAAATCTGTAATGTTCTTACAATTAAAAAAAAATATTTTTCCAATTTGCAGTACACCTACATTTATGATGCGGGACTTTGACTACCTGCTTAATTTATTAAATCTAAATATATTTTAAAAAATTTTAAGTTGTGCAATTTTAATAATAATTTTTTTATTATATAATTGTTCATATAGTAAAATGGTTCTTTATAAAGTACTTATTTAAATAAATTAATTTTTTTATTTGCCTTTTAAATTTTAATTATATTCTGGCAAATTAGATAAACATGAAATAAAAGACAAATTTTATTCACAGGTATTTTTTTATCCAATTAATTTAATACAGTCGTTTATGCCCTCAAAAAAAGGTTACAATATTCTTCGATATATATATGATTCTCAATATATGCAACTTTGTTGTAGTTTACAGTATTTTATGCATATCACTATTCACACTTATGTGCCAAAATATCATTACATTTATTACACCAACACATTGTGCAGGGCAGGTTATGTAGGTAACTAAACGTTTGAGGACATGTACCGAAGTCACAAGATACCTGCTTGCAGCAAACCTGGTAGCGAGGCACTGATGAGAAATGCACTTCACCTTTACAGGTATTTGCATGTCTAAGTAAATGGTCGGTATGGCTAAACTGCTTACTGCACCTGTCACACAAATATGACATGCGAAATGGATTCTTGCCACAATGAAAGCTTCCATGGCGCCATACACCGTAGCCGAAAGCGAATGTCTTATCACAAAAGTGGCACTGGTGACGACGTAGTGGTTCAGACGAAGACTCGGACGGACCTGTTGGAGATGTAGGTGCTGGAGCTAAAGAAGCAGGTAACGCCAAAAACGGTGTTCTAGGTACCTAGGCCAAAATGTTCGATGGCTCCATTGAAGATTTCGTAGGCGTCACAGCTGAAGAATTCGATGGCGCTGGTAAAGCAGGAGACATATCATTCTAAGAAGAAATCCATGACGAGAAACCATTGGCGGGCAATATCCACTCAAAATAATAACGTAACTGGCTTTGGATTACCTGGCGTAGAAGCTAACCGAGATGTTCCACCTTTCACAATAGTCGTTGTCAAACTAAGCCTCTTAGCTGACCCCCCCCCCCAAATAGTTTATAATATACGCGTATGCAAGCCCTATGACGTCATACTGACTTTGAAACAATCGTATTACACCATTAATACATTGTTCGGACGTCGACCAGCCAATCAGCGAATTGCCACGTGATTGCAGCTGGCCAATTTTCATGCGGGCATTGAGACATCACATACAGGCAGGTAGGCAGGCTTTAGGTGATTATTATTATTATTATAGATACGAGCCACACACAGAGCATTCCGTGAGAACCAGTTGAAACTGCTCCAGTCGAAGACATTTACTTACAAGCACGACCCGTCGACGTGGAAGACAACGCGGAACACAAGTGCCCGACGTGTATAGACTTCGATGGAGTTTTGGATAACAAAGTAAAAAGTATTAAAAAAAAAAATTCGCGTCCATGCGAATTAACATTTTTTTAAAGGAAAAATTGTATGAAATATTTTGCAATATACAAGTATTAAATTTCAAAACTATTTTACCATCAAGCATATTTCACTATTGACTGACTCCTACAGACTGACTCTTGCAGACAGAATCCTACAAACTGACTTCTGCAGGCAGACTTCTGCAGACTGACTCCTGCCGACTGACTCCTGCCGAATAACTTCTGCATACTGAAACTTACAGACTGACTCCTGCTGACTGACTCCTACCGACTTCCTGCAGACTGACTCCTACTGACTAACTCCTGATGACTGACTTTCTACCAACTGATTCCTGCAGACTGACCTCTGCAGACTGACTCTTGCAGACTTACTCCTGAAGACTGAATACTACAGAATGACTCCTGCAGACTGACTATCGCATACTGACTCCTACCTACTGACTCCTACAGACTGATTATTGCAGACTGACTCCAGCAGACTGACTGCTGCCGACTGACTCTTGTTGACTGACTCCTTCCGACTGCCCATTGACTCCTGCATACTGACTCTCACACACTAACTCCTGCCGACTGACTCCTGCAGACCGACTCATGCAGAGCAACTACTGCCGACCGACTCCTACGGACTGACTCCCGCCGACCGACTCCTGCCGAATGACTCCTGCCGACTGACTCCTGCATACTGACTCATGCAGAGTGACTCCTGTCGACTGACTCCTACAGAATGACTCCTGCATAGTGACTGTTGCATACTGACAAATGCACACTGACTCCTGCAGACTGACTACTGCTGACTAACTCCTGCCATCTGACTCTTGCTGACTGACTCCTGCAATCTGAGTTCTGCATACTGACTCTTGCAGAGTGACTCCTGCTGACTGACTCATTCAGACTGACTCCTGCCGGCTGACTCCTGCCGACTAACACCATCAGACTGACTTCTGCAGACNGCTGACTGACTCATTCAGACTGACTCCTGCCGGCTGACTCCTGCCGACTAACACCATCAGACTGACTTCTGCAGACTGACTCCTGCCCACTGACTCCTACACACTGACTCCTGCCGACTGACTCCTGCAGACTGACTCCTTCAGAGTGACTCCTGCCGACTGACTCGTTCAACAGAATCCTGCAAACTGACTCCTAGCGACTGACTCCTGCTGACTGATCTCTGTAGACTGACTCCAGCGGACTAACTCCTGCTGACTGACTCCTGGAGACTGAATCCTGCAGACTGACTCCTGGAGACTGACTCCTGCCGACTGATTCCTGCTAACTGACTCATGCCAACTGACTACTGCTGACTGATATTATTTTAATTTTTCATATGTAATATACCTTATGTGTATAAACAGGAGCACATTGAACATTTTTTTTGTGAATCTATTGCTTATGAACTTGCATAATACGAAATTTTGTATCTCCATGGTACCACGAGGGGCTGATAGAGCGCGAGTATGTTAGCAAGTATCAGAACTATTTCTGGAAATGATGTAGGTGCACCAAATTGTCGCAAAAATAAACACCTACAATGGGTTTTTTTAGATCTGGCTTCTGACCTTTCGATAATTTATCGTTCGTATGTGTATGTGATACTCTGGCATGCTTGTGCTGAAACATTGCCAACATGTGTATGTATTTCTGCAGTTTAATAATGATTTGAGGACTATTTTATAATAGGTGTTTAGCTCTTGTATTATAATGCGTACTATGTAGTTAAAAAAAAAATTATCATGGCACTTGAATAAATTTTTTTTTTCAATGGCCAGGACCTTGGTGTGTAAACTTAGACGTTTCCTCTGAAGGTTCTAAATTAATGCAACTTAAAGTACCAGGTTTTTTTACACCCCGCAATATTGCCTCGATTCGGAAATATAAACATGTAGCACTACTTGGGGCATAAAGTATATTATCTAAAGTTCGTCACTGGGTAATTATTTTGCCCCTATTTCTGAAATGGGTGGCCTGTTTTCCCTTACCAAAACTGGGTTTCATGCGAGTGTATATATATATATATATATTTTTTTTTTTTGGTGCCAAATATTATTAGAGTTTTCTCGACTCAACAAGGGTTGAATCTATTATTTATGAAATGAGGTTTACACTCGTATTTGTGGAAGCGTGCTGATCGATTAATCTGTTAGTTTTTTTAAAACGGTTTAACACTTATTGGACGCTTTGTATGTGGGCGTGGAAATATATTTATAAGTATGTGCATCAGCAGATGAAAGGACTCGACCGCTGGGTAACGAAGAGAATAATAATGACCCGACTCGGTATATATTCCTAGCGTTATCAGACTGGCCAACAACGAATGGGGTGCAAAATGGTTGCTTTAAACACCCGTAAAATGCAAAATGTTTTCTCTGTATGCCTGAAAAATGAATGGAATTGCTGGTACCAATTACATTTTTGTGGTCAATTTAGCGATTTTTAAATTAATACATACATATTTGCCTGCATTACATTATGCCACTTTACTTATAATTTTTTTTAAGTTTTCTGTTCTTCGAAACGAGGATAACTCGTGATTCTGAAAGCCTGATGTCGTGGATTTGATGCCAAAGAGAATGGCGCAACCCCATTCCGCTTATATTGAACTGATATAAATATTTCTTATTCCTTTCTGTCTACTCGATTCTCGTGAAATAGNCCCGTAAAATGCAAAATGTTTTCTCTGTATGCCTGAAAAATGAATGGAATTGCTGGTACCAATTACATTTTTGTGCTCAATTTAGCGATTTTTATATTAATACATACATATTTGCCTGCATTACATTATGCCACTTTACTTATAATTTTTTTTTAAGTTTTCTGTTCTTCGAAACGAGGATAACTCGTGATTCTGAAAGCCTGATGTCGTGGATTTGATGCCAAAGAGAATGGCACAACCCCATTCCGCTTATATTGAACTGATATAAATATTTCTTATTCCTTTCTGTCTACTCGATTCTCGTGAAATAGNACGACATACATGATTGCACATCGTCAGTGGTTTGCATCGTCTTCAAGCATATGTAAATACTAACACTTGTACTACTACTGCACATTGTTGTTTCCTCAGTGCTCACTCCTTAGAGCTGACTCCTTAGAGCTGACTCATCAGTGCTGACTCCTCATTGCAGAGCATGCAGAGTTGATTGCGGAGCACACAGATTTGATTGGGNAGATTTGATTGCGGAGCTTATTGAGGAGCTGATTACAGAGTTGATATCGAAAGATGTGTTTGAATGTGCATGAGTTTGTGGATTTTTTCACAGTGCTCCACATATTTTTAACATTAAATTTTTTTGAAGTGTAGAATGCCTTTTGTGGGCACAATCTTTACTGTAAAATAATCGCTTTTATATATAAAAATGGCAGTTGACATTATGACACCGTGAGGTGAACATCGATTTGGAAGCGTTCTCTCGTCATACCACGAAGATGAGTTGTGAATTCGAAGGCCTGACTTTGATCTCAACAATCATGAAGCCACGACCTACCTGCATCATCACCACCACACGATTGTCGTCAGTGCCGATTCTGCGATATAATTTTCACCTGTTACTCGAAATGCTCAGCAACATGAGAGAACCATCTGTACGAAGAGTCACCGCACACACCACAATAAGTACCACATGCTTCGCGATCGGCTCCGCAATCAGCTCCGCAATTAGCTCCGTAATCAACATTGCGTGCTCTGCAATCAGCTCCGCACACTCCGCAATTAGGAGTCAGCACTGATGAGTGAGCACAGAGGACTAAGCTTTGAGGAGTCAACATTTAGGAGTCAGCTCTGAGTATTCAGCTCTGACGAGTCAGCACTAAGGAGCAGATCTGAGGAGTCATCTCTGTGGAGTCATCTCTGAGGAGTCAGCCCTGAAGAGTTAGCTCTGCAAAGTCAGCATTGAGGAGTCAGCATTGAGGAGTCAGCACTGAGAAGTTAGCAATATGCAGTAGTAGTACAAGTGTTAAAATTCACATATGCTTGAAGGCAATGCAAACCACTGACGATGTACAATCGCTTATGTCATGCGTGGCTACATGCAAAGATCCATCGATTGCTCGACAATTACGTGGAAAACAATTTTGTTACAGTGCCAAGAACTTCAGTGAAAGTTGTAATCCACGACGCGAAGAAAAGAGCGAATTTTCAAATAAACCTACCTCCAGAATACTTACATGCGATATGTGTGGCACAACATTTTGTAGAAGCGAAAATTTAAAGAGACTTATTGGTACGTGTAAAGGTAACAAATCTTTGCTTGACTCGAGACAACATGCACTGACTTCGTTACCTCCTGTTAATACACTACATAGAATGTTCGCATACGACGAGGGAATTCGGATAATGAAGCCTTACGACAATGGGCACATGCAGTTTATGCAAGGTGACATATTGAAGTACCGCACCAAGATCTGCAAGGATTCGTATTTTGAGAGCTTGCAAGTGGTGTCGTCAATGCCCCCTGCTGCATCGATGGGTACTGATTCCGCAGATGATTATGATGAGACAGTTAATTCTCATGGTGGAATGAGAGAAATACGAGGCGTGGTAGAGTATGTATGTGAGGAATGTACACTTTCAAGACGTTTGCGTGAAGTCGATGAACTTCAAAATGAATGGTCGTCGGCTCCAAATACAGATGATGACCACGCGACTCCTACTAAGAAAAGTAAACTTGATATTGAAGAAGAAACAGGTGGTGAAGACGATATTGAAGACAGAATTGATGATAACTATTATGACGACAGTGTTTATGAAGTATCTGTTGAGAAGGATGATTATTCCCTCGACGTTCCCACACATTTCACGAACGAGTTCCATTCAACAAGTGGTGCGAAGAAGGCAGAGGGCGTTAAGAACGCTCGTTACATATTTATCGAAGACCAGAATGAAATTGTTAATAAGACTCAGATATTTGATTGACCTGCAAAAACGAGAGGATCTCTCACGCATTGTTGAGATATCTTCAATTATCGATGAACTGAATGATCGTGATTATATCAGATGGGACTGTTGGTTACTATCCATGATCTGCAAACATTATGAGAAAACTATTAGAAAGGTATAATGTATATAATATGTAAATAAATTTAATTTATAGATACATAGTAATATGCGTTTAATATCTTTAAAGCCCCTTATGCTTCTCTGAAAGACTAATTAATGCAGTGGTGAAAAGAGAGTCTGTTTTAGATAAAATTTATGTGAGCATGTGCAGGAGGAAGATTATTGTTTGATCTGAATTATTTTATCTTAATCCGGTCGTTTCATATGGATGAATTCTATATGGCAAACGAATGAAATGAGGGGAATATTTTTGAGGAATATTTCGCAACAAGTTATTTGGCCTGGTTAGTTGGCTTGGTAAGAAGTTAGTATGACCCTTTGGTATGGTCAGTTTTGGTAGAAATGTTTTGCGAAAACATAATTGTTTGTATAGGTGGGTGGTATGGCAGGTTGTTATTGTCGGTTGGTCTAGCCAGCTTTGCAGGAACTGGTCTCATCAGGAGCCAGTCTTGTGCTGAGTCAGTCTCGCTACGAATCAGTCTTGGGTGGAGTCATTCGTTGGATAGCATGGTTAGTCGGTATGGTCCCCTGTTGTGACCAGCTTCTGATGGACAGTTGTATGAACTGTGATTTTTCTATACTTTTTGAGTTCAGTGTCATTGGGGTCAAGGTCAAGGTTGGCAACAACCAACGTAGTGGCTAGATCGACAGTTCCTCTGGCGGCGAAGTTGACAATGAATACACAAGCATCACCTAGGTGATGAAATGTAAACAAATGACAAACGACACAATTAATACGGAGGGTGGAGTGCATTCGACAGAATGAACAAAGGGGAGGGGGTAGGGTAGGGGAATCCTAATACAATGAGAAACATTGGTGACGGGCGGGTCGAACGAGCGTGAGTAATCAACCAATAAAAACACTGTTGGGGGGTGAAGCTAACACAAGTAATCAACCGGTGAGAAACATTGGTGGAGGGAGTGGAAATGAAACTGACTAGTTTACCAATGAGAAACATTGACGAGGGTCAGTCGTCTGCTGGACGTGGTACTGGGGGACCTCCGGAAATGTAAGTTTTTTAAATAATTTTTCTTAGTAACTTTTTAAATTAAATTTTAATAATAATTTTTTTTCTAAATTTTAATAATACATTTATTAATAAATTAACAATTTTTTTAAAATACGTTTTTATGTTTTTTTGAGAATTTTTGGGTTTTTCAAGGTCAAAGGTAGCCGCAGTCAAGGTCAGGGTCACCAACATTCAACATGGCAGACAATTAGCCGCCAGGGGACTGGAATGACCGCACATGAACAGCTCCGAGCTCCGGTGCCAGACGCCGATGTCCCCTACTTCCCTTTTTCCTTATACTTCCCTTCTGTTCATTAGTACATTTACTTGAAATAAAATTTGTATTTCCAACATAATACACTGTATGAATTAATTTCGTTTCCTTGCTGACATTATTTTCCCTTTGAACGATTACCAGCTATCGTCATTATTAAATTTAAAAGTAAATATTTAATAGTGTATTTTTTAAAAATTTATAAACGCAGCGCAATTTAGTTTTTTCCAAGTAATACTTAATGCCAGCAAGAATACTATGTAATATTTGTGATATATTTTTAAAGAGTATCAATCATTAGAACAATGCAAAAAACATAATCGCCAAAATTATACATATGTTATTTATCCACGCACAATGTGTCCTCTTAGAATCATAACTGGTAGAGCATCCACCTGTATTCTAAAGGTTATTGAGTTCAAATACCATTTCTTCCATTTATTTTCATGGTTTTAAATTAATTAAGTTACATATTACCACACATATGTTGAAAAAAGTATATTTATTTTAATAATTTTGTTAAATATTTAAATTCTTCTTGATGGATTGATAACGGTACGATATAATAGCTATTATTTGACAATATGATTTATTTATTAGTGATAAATTCATCTATCTGGACTTAACAAACCAACTATACACATACGGAATACATTTTTACTTCTAATAATTTTATTTCCAGCCCTTACATTACAAAAAAAGATAGAATATAACGTGAGTGCAAAATTAATTATATTTGTGAGCCTATTTACTGCAACGGCAATTTTCATTTTCAGTGGCGGGACGAGTTACAACTTGGAATTTACGTTTGCACGATTGATTGACATGGCTTGTTAACGCCACTTGGACTTTGTGTGTTTGTAAGGAATATCCTTTATCGCACGTGAAACTCTAAATCATGTTATAAATACTGCATAGGTTGCGTTTTAAACTATTTGCGTGAGTTATAAATATGTGATAAAGCAATTCCCACTCTTTCGACATCTTCGTTGAGGGTTTTATGTAGTTAAGTGAGTGTCATGTTGGTTGCTAAAATGACGTGCATTGCATGCATACGACATAGCGTTGACCCACGGAGTAGCCTTCATCCTTCATATGTGACAGCGGGAAGTGGATTTACGAGGTTTATGTGTTTTGACGGTGAATAGCTGTTACCGACTGTAGTAATTTCTTAAAGGTTACGGATGTATGTATCCCAACTTTGTAATATTTTCCTGCAGGTTTGAAACACAATGAATTAATTTGCCTAGATATATCTTAATTTCAGCCGTTTGTATCCACATGATAAACTGACAGTTGTGTAAGTCGTTTTGTACCGTTGTTATACTCTTGAAGTAAAAAAATAATTACATTACCGGCAATATCAAAAATATTGTTTCGGAGCTTCATAATAGGGTCAAAGGTTTTTACAGTTACAAGGGTATCTTTAAACAAATTTGCTCTTCACAATGGTAAAATAAAACTTTAAATTTTTATTTCAAAGGCTGTGTATACATGAGCGACATTGTTGGATTACAAACTACAAAAACTTTCATAACAAACGTCTTCCTCTGAATATGACGTTACTTAATCAGTTCTCTGATTTGGTACTTCTACTGCGAAACCGTTCTCTGTTAGCTGCACTGGATGATTAATCCTTAAATTCGTGTAGACTCTGACCACATCTAACATTTTTAAATAGGCAAAATTTTTTTTTGGTAAAGTGACGATATATTTGTAGAATAAATGTAATAATAGACGAATACACGTTTTTTAAAAACTGTAAATAAGAAGTATTATTTACGAATTTTACACATGGAAATGTTAAGCATGAATTTACGTTGGGTTTTATTGTAACATACCTGCCAGTATAACATTTTGAGTAAACAGTCATAACAGTTCAAAGCAGCGAAAAAATGCAGGATATGCGAATAATTCAATTAGGCAAAGCAGGAAAAATAATTCAGCCCACATTAAAAGTTGTACTAAAAGAAATATCGTTGTGGAAATTTTGGTGTCAATGGCTACATAAAAAAATAACAAAACATTAGAAAATAAGAGTTTGCTATGTCAAATCATGATCACTCTCAACGTATAGACACGAGAGGTATTAAAAGCATTGAAAAAAATGAGCATGTAAAATTTGACAAGTAAGAGAACTTGAAAACATAAAAAATTCTACATTATGGCAGGTATTAAAAAAATACGCATTTCATTAAGTCGTTTGTTTTGTTGTGCAAAACTGTTTAAATTTCAGTCCAGCATTAAATGTTAATTACTTCAACGCTCAGTCCCAGCTGAAATTTTAAACTCCAGACGATAACAGATTAAAAGAAAGTACACAATACAAGAAAAGTAGATGCCTACACAAAAGTACACACAATGCTTAGTACAAAGTGCTCAACGAAGATTCACGTACAAAAAACCTTATATGAATGTAAACAGAAAAATAAATTTCCAAATTGTCGATTTAAGTAAACCTTAATTTGAGTGGGGATTCCAGCATTAAAGCTCGTCATAAAGTCTTAACCCAGAAATCCTTCATTTCCGTGTCACAATTCCAGATTTAGAGAAATTATTGAGAATTTCTGGCTTCATAAAATTTGTATTACACGAATCGTACTTAAATTTTTACTAAGTGTTATTTAGTAGTCTTAACCCATTCTGACCCAGTGTACACATTTGTGTACATTACGCACATGTAGGTAACCTTTGGTCTGTGCTGTACACCGCAAAATTCGAGGACCAATGGTATTACTTATGGGTAAATTGTTCGCAACCCGTCTTACTGGTCTACGTTACGATTGGTTCATATAAGTTTAGCGAACATATAGCCTACAGCTTATTAACTGCGACAACGAAAAAAAAGCGTTGTGTCAAGTACAGCATGCAGCATAACATTTGTTGTTTGCAACATCTGAAACCGTACATAAATGTAGGCCTGAAAAAGTGAAAATGGTATAGACGTAATGGTATTTGAAATTTTACATTATGTCGTTTGTGACAAAATGTTACGTTGATAGTTGGAATTTAACGACTTTACTGCAGAGTAAGGCAAATAGCTAAACTTCTATAATGATATATATATGTAATGATGCAAATTAAAATCAGCAGGAAATGAAAGAATCCGATATAGAGGTTGATGCTGAGCCGTGACATCTTGCTGTTCGAATGAGAAAATTGTAGCCTACCTTTATGTCGCAGCAATACTTCGCACTGCAGCACTTGCTGTTCTGAGGGTATGTGCTGTAGGTTACAGCACCAGGTGCGGGCGAGGTTATGTACCATGGCGCCAGGTTCGGTGGCGCCATGCCACCTCCTGTTATATCTCGCCGCGAAAGCAAGGAACTGCGAGAAGGGTCGGTTACTGAGGAGGAGTGAGGAGGGAAGAGTGTTTACACACGTCTCTATTGTGGCCGGCCGCGAGGGGTATAATTATATCGCCGGACCTGCTGTTGAAACCCGGGACTCCGGCCAGCCAGCTGCGCTACTAGAGGTGCGGGGGATAAAGCCAACATTCACTACCTCCCTTCCTAACTACCAACTTGGTTTATTTCCGTATTTTTGTTCTTAATTACCTTTTTGTGTAATATCTTCCCAGGCATTCTTTTGATCCGAAAAACTTACCGAGGTAAGACAAGTGTTTTTTTTACTAACTTTTCCAAATTTGTTTGTAGCGAATTCTAGTCAAGAAGTTCATTATTAGACCTACGTCAGAAATGTAGCATGTTGTATTTTTCTTATTGTTTTGGTGATTCAATAGAAATAATTGTCATATCATGATTAAAACATGTAAACTTTCCTCGAATGTAGAAAAAAAAGGTACTTGGATGCCGTTAACATGTTGGTGGCAAGTCGTTAGAGTGCATGCGCAGTTTCACACAGCGTGACTCGACCTTACAGGACTGCACGAGTACGAGAAGTGGCATCGTTGAATCTCTCTGACATTCACTGAACTGTGAATGGCGTTTCCACGGCGATTTCCTTTCTCAAAAGTTGGCGCTGCTCTTTAATATCGACATTCCAATTCACCGCCCTTTAATTAAAATAGTTATAGATACAGCAATATATCTTGAAAATATTTCTTCTCGACGTACATTTACAAACACATTTCCCCACTTTTATGATTGGATCATACATGGCTTAGTTGTTCTCAGAAGAATCAAAGGCCTTCATTTTCAGTGAACCGTTATTAGTGTTGGCTCAGTGAAACGAGTTGAAAAGACAACGGGACACGAATGACTTTGGTGAGCACCGAACCACGAACTAGCAATAAATTAATTAATGTCAGAGGTTGGGCGCAAGGAAACCCGAACACGCACATCCTCCTCGCCTCATTAGCGTGTCGGCTTAGCAACACGACCACTAGATCCCATTCTAAGAAGGGGAATCCTTATTTACGGAGATAAATATCTAAGAGTTCACGACAGCTTGAAAATTTCACGTCATTCATACCATTCCAAGGTTAAGTGGCGTTCATGTTAGACTCTTTGCTAGTATCGGCTCTCAAGACCTCGCTGTTAAGAGCCGTCCAAATCTCTTTACTCACTCACTTTTTGCTGGTCAGGATGATGTAGAGAGTTAAGGAACAGTAGTGTTTATTGATAACATTAAATACGTGATTCGGGGAACATCCGCAAACCGCAAAGTGACGACCGCCAACCGCGACACAAAAAGAGAGCAAAATATTATTCTGCCTATCTCAAAGACCACTGGAACTACTGTGTGACGATGCAGGCAGATACGGACCTAAAAGTAAATTCTTTCACCGCGTTCAGAGGGGAATTCATAAACCTACTGTCTACGGGAAGCCATTGGATTCAAGCCCCTCTCGTGCCTTTTCGTATTGCCGCTTCTCTGACCAGCAATCATTACATCGCAGAGTTGTTGGAGACTGTCGTTGTCCCCTATCTTAAGGGCCAGTCTGGGACCCTGTACCTGCATGACAATGCGCGACCGCATGTGGTACACAAAGTCCAACGGTTCTAGGCCAACCATCATGTCACACTGCTTCCTTGGCTTGCGCGTTCACTAGATCTTTCGCCCATCGCAAACGAGTGTTCCATGGTCAGGCGACGACTGGCCTACCACACGACATCCGCGGCCTCAATGGACGAACTTTGGGTACGCATCGTTTCCGCATGGATGGGGAAACCGCAGACGGACATCTAAATTCTCTTCCTCCCAATGCCGCGTAATGTAGTAGCAGTTATTACCGCCCATGGTGGGACTTCATGCTCTGTACGTCATACTGAGCTGTAAGAGTAATCATGTCACCTCTGTACGTTGGTTATTCTGTCCAGTAAATCTGCTTTTAATAGCTCACATCCTACTTGGTGTTCCAGCTTTAATGGCCACCTGTGTATGTCTGTCTTCAATAGCTATATTTTGAAGTGGCGAAAACATTAAAGGAAAAAATAAACTAAGCTATACTTAAAATACAACTAACATTAAAACGTGAACTACGGCTGTATCTAGGGTTTGCAATATT
This sequence comes from Clitarchus hookeri, assembly GCA_002778355.1. Classification (NCBI taxonomy): domain Eukaryota; kingdom Metazoa; phylum Arthropoda; class Insecta; order Phasmatodea; family Phasmatidae; genus Clitarchus; species Clitarchus hookeri. Next base: position 19,078 of record NQII01012279.1, read on the forward strand.
ATATTTCTATCACATACAATAAGAAATTATTAGTAACCAAATACATATAATTTATACAAAAAAAGTATACATAAATTGATTAAATGTTTTGTAAATAATATTTACAAAAACGTTTCCTGGCCAGATTTAATATCGAAAAGTCTTACTTACAAAGAATGGAAACTGAAACAGACGTGAATTAAAGTCTTGGTTTTACGTGGCACTTTTATGGACTGAAAGCCTCAACGTTACTTATACCAGACTTCCTGCTGGCAGTAGGCTCCGAACCACATGAGCTGTGACTCGTTGCTGATAAATCATGGGGGGAGGAGTCAGGGAATCGGAATTGTTGTGAGAAGGACGTCAGTGTTAAAAGTATTGCGTTTTTTACGGCGTAAAGTGCAACGTGTACATGCACAATATGTATATACTTATTTTCCTACTTCATGTGTAAATGTATCACTATCAGTAACAATAATAATATTCACATCTCTCTGCTCAAATAATTATACTTTGTGCATTCCGATAGACGAAACTTATGGGGAATGAGCTAGTTTGTGAAAAATCTGCAGATTCTCCCAGTATGCACCGGTGGGCTGACACCACTGGCCAAGCCGTCTGTTAGTTTAATTGTATGATATATTCAGTAAACAGCAGTACTTTGTAAATATTGCTATAAGCTTTATGTTGTATATAATACTATTATATCTAATGCCATTTGTAGTGTTTATATATATTTACGGATTTTGGTTTACAGATAATTTGGTAATGAAGCTTAACTGGAAATCATAAGTATTTTACAGCACACGTTATCGTTTATTACATACATTCTGGAGATTCACTACATCCACTATCGCAGAATATTGTTAGCACGCATATGTACTCGTAATAAACTAAAAAAGAAAGACAAAATGCTGAATAAGTAATTTTTGTTGAATCCCATTACACGAGTATAAGTATAAAAATTTACTTAAAATATTTACATGGCTCATTTAGTAAGTTTGTGTGCTTTATTGATAACTATTACCTGTATGCGCAAGAACGCACGTTAATGTTATAATGTAAAATGTTCAAGCTCTGTGTCTAAGGCTGGGCAGCGAAAGTTATCCGCCCTGCTCGTATACGGCCTGCGCGCGACGAGTTGTCTCACAGCCATTGGCCGGTCTGTACCGGACACCCCTCAAGACAGCACCACGGAGCTCGCGCGCCCAGGTAACTGCCGGCCACTGTATCGGGGGCCACTATATGCTACCTAGGCCCGGTCACTAGGCGAGACGTTGGACCACTGAACTGAGCACTCAGGATTCTCCAACCCAAAGTCAGAATACAACGTGAAGAACTTCTTTCACCCAATTGTAAGCCAATATGACACTAGCGACCGCCTCTCGTTAGTGGTGTCCGGTTGAGATCCTTTTCAAGACTTCTTTTTAACTTCATTCAGTTGTAACTGCATGCACTTCACTTTGGTTACGAGGGTGTACGTAGTCTTTGCGCGTCTGAAACGTGGTCGAAGTTACAGTGTACAATTTTAGCGGAATTATAGGTTCCCTTTGAACGGTTATTTGTAAGAGTTTGAGAGGTGAACCCAAAGAGAAATCTTCTTCAAGCATGTGGCAGGCCTATATCGTGTCGAAGACTGAAGATCATTTTATCACATTTAAAGTGTTCGCGTGTTATTTTGCCAGTAAAACCAGGATAGCCTTGCGGCCAGCAGACTAGTTTATTATTCTCGCTCACCACGACATTTCTGTTTACACGTGTAATGAGTTTAGTGGGGTGCAAGTTATTTATTTTGTGCCTCAAGAAGATCGGAATTAATACTACACGTGTGTTGTTTTTATTTACGTAGTTTTTTTTTCTGACTTCTCCTTTCCTTGCCATATGTCCTGATCATTTTGCTGACCAAAAAACTTAACCGGCGTATTAAAATTAATTCCAATACTTAATCATAATTGGAAACGATCCGGGACTGCATGCGTTGTTGTGAATGTAGGAAATCATGCAGATTCCCTTAAAAAACTTTATGTGAATTTAAGACAGCAGGATTAAGTTAATTTTGTCCCTTAAGTAAGTAAACAAAGATGATGATTCGTGTATTTATTAGGAAGAACGTTTTGCGGCCTCGTGATACCCGAAGTAAATAATACGCAGCGTTATTTTAAAAAGAAATAAAATGCTCACATGTCTATATTATGTGTGTATATCCAGCGCCGCTCCATTCTAGGGTTTCAATTCTGTCATGCCCGGGGATGACGGTCACCTACGGGTCCCAGCTGGAAAGACCGTCACTCGGAGGGTGTTGCCTTGCCCTGGGTGCACTCCCCACACGGCATTTATTTTTTGTGTGACAACAGTGATAAATATTAAATTCCAGCCTATTAAAGCAATCACTAACTGCATTTTATTTTGTTGAAATAAAATAAAATATAATTTCCAAAGGCCACAATTAATTTTTAATTGTGAAGTAATTTCTTAAATTAGAATAATATATTTAATGTCTGTGAGAATTTATTTAACTTTTCACATCCACTGATAATGATAAAACGTTACGAGAAAAATGTATTCGTTGTTTATTTTGCCAAAAATAATTCTTTTTGCGTCGCATGTAAAATTACTGCAATCATCGGAGTCATTAGAAACTGGCGACCATCTTTCCGGAGTAAAAAGCTCCGAGCACGAGATAGCAGAATGATATGATTAATTGCAGTGCACACAAATGTTAATTATATGAAATGTGTTTATCAAGCCCTCGTGCACCTCATTAACGCACGCGTTCGCACATTATCAGCCAGCTGAGTGGAATCATTCAGTGTGTGTGTGTGTGTGTGCGTGTGTGTGGAGTGTTATAATAACACTTGGCCATTCATGGGCGGAGATAAAGAATGTTCCACCACCGCCCATCCACCGCCCTCTATGTCGACCCCTACCCCCTCCCATCCGGACACGGGACCGCTCACCAGTTACTTGTTGGCAGGGAGGGGGGTGGTTCCTTATCTGCAGCGCACGTGTTCGCTTCTCCGGCCGTGGCTACGCGCGCACAGCACTTGCGACTACCTATAGTGCGTCCCGCGTAAACGTCCTGTTTCGTAGTCCTACAGTGCATTTAAGCATAATTTGACTTAAAACCCAGACATCAGAAAAAAACAGGACTTCACAGATGTGTTAGGCTACATATTCTGGACGTTCCCAAAGAATTAAAAAAATTCCGACTCTGGACATTCCACCATTTTGGAGAATAGAGCAGCCATAATGGATTTTCGATGAGATTTGAAAAAAAGAAATACGCAGCACACAGACTATATTACATTTTGAGCTTTCTTATTACCAAAATTGTTGTTATTAAAGTGGTTTGCACACTCAGTACGTACATTACACTTTCAGTCTCATTGTGTTCTGTTTACATGTCGTTAGAAAAAAAAAATAATTTTTTATGCAAAGATGCAATAATTCAGCGATTTAAATTTAAACAACTAAGAATATGGAAAAAAAGTTCTTGATAAATGTTGTAGAGAGTTTAAAAATCTTTAAGAATATAATAACATATTAAGCGATCTATAACGTATTGGATTCACAGTACAGCTTGTTTGCAGACGTAGCACGTTGGGTCGGTTGGCGTGGCAGTACGGTACATAACATACGACACAACCGTTGAACTATGGTACTTACATTAAACAATTCTGATGCTAATGTCAAACTGACGAAGTTTTAGAACAGCGTCGTACGGCAAAATGCTATTCTTTTGTGAGCTTGCCTCATGCAGTAATTTTGAAGTGTAGTTGCACGACTATGATAGCAGCCCGCTGACTGGAAGACGAAGCAGTTCTACTGGTATGAAGCGGTTTGTTTAGTTTTTTGGTTACAAATTTTACACGCAGTACACTTTTCTAGTTATCTAGTTATGTCTTTCTCCTTATTTTTTCTCATTAAAATGCTATTTATGTAACAGTCGTTGGACGCAGGGCTCTTATGCACATTCATCACTGTTGACAACCATTTTATTCCTTCCCTTCGTCCAAGTACTTGTACATATTTTCCACTACATAAACCACACACTGTTGAACATTTCGGTACGCTCTTGCGACGTTCGCATTTCTTNACTTGTACATATTTTCCACTACATAAACCACACACTGTTGAACATTTCGGTACGCTCTTGCGACGTTCGCATTTCTTTTTGCAGCCTGATTTGCAGTTGCACAG
>NQII01012280.1:13229-30836 GCA_002778355.1 Clitarchus hookeri
GACCCAGGATATGTCTCACGCCAGCCAGTACAGTCGTGTTAACTGACGCCGACGGAAAGTGTTTTGAATATTGTAACAATATGTTGACGACGAAAAACATAACTATATACATACGTCTGAGAAGGTATTTGCTGCTACTTTTATTTTTTATGTAAGCACAATTTCATGCGCCTCAGTGAAATGCTCATGAGGTGTCTGTTCATGAAAACTTACTGAATTCAACTGTTTTCCTTTAGTTATATCGTACAGTTTTTGTGAATGTTCAAATGGGTTCCCGTAATGATGGTAGAGACTTTCAGAGTTAATATACAAGGAAAATCGTGAGTTTGAGATAGCAAACTCCGGGTCAAAAGCGCCTCAGTCGAATTTTATGAAGCAAAACCGCTTTGAGTTGAAAGTGAAATAACCAAACCTTAGGATATTTTTGTATATCAATAAATTCAACCAGGCGTACTTCCAAGCTACAAAATCTACGTTTGCAACAAATTTTTTTATTGCGTCATCCAGCTACTATGCGGGCTTGAAAATTTCACAGCATGCTTCATCGCACATTGTCGAATATCTGTGAAGTCGTTCAAACTATACAGTTAGAAACTAGGATTTTTTTCAGGGGGGTCGTATTGATTCACTACAGAGGTTTAGCTGACCAAACTACTTACATGAACCCACAAGAAAAATTCAGTAGTGTCAAATCAGGCGAGCGAGGTGGCCGAGAACACGACCTCCTCTTCCTATGAACTTTCCAGAGCACATCTAATTAAGGTAGTGAGAAAAACCACTTGCAAAATGAACTGTTTTTCCACCAAGTTGAACATTATTGCGTTGACAAACATCAAGTAAGACATGTTTCAATAACTCGAGGACTGTGTCCCTTAAAACACACAGTGACAACAGCTACATTCAAGTGGGGTTCAGGAAGACACGGTTCTTGTTAAGTGATTGTAAAATATGTCCACCAAGGTGTTCACTGTAAATATGTTTGATGGCTTCTGACAACTGCGAAGCAGGTATTTACATACGTCTATAAATAAAAATTCCTACTGTTAAGCATATTTAACGAAACAGTTTTATCAGTAAGAAGGACATCTGCAATAATGCAGCTGCGGTAACCACCGCTAAACCCGGTACGAAGTGTGAAGTCTACCGGACCCAAGCCATGAACTGTCAGTGTACGATAGGAGTAAAACCGTTGTTCCCGAAGTGCCTTCCAGACAGTACACTTTAAAATTTTCTTTATATTATGGAAGTTTTTACAGAAATGTACACTAAATATACGTAAACGCACTCCGTAATAGTGCTACACGAATGCTAAATACTAAACTTTTTTGTGTTACCAAGAGCTTCGGTTTTCGGGAACGAACAATGCCAACGAAACACGAAGTGAACTTCGGTGATTTAATAACTAAACAGTTATCTTTTGTACGGCAGTTATGATATTCTCGAACATGTAAATCTATTATTTCAAAAATAAAAAATCAGCACGAGCCACGTGTAACCGATAGCAGCACGTTGAACAATCTAACTTGATTAGAAACTTAAAAATGTTTCACACTTTACGTCATTATTAATACCATGTTCACTCAATTTTCTCTCATTAAGTTGGAGTGGCATAGTTGTGAGAGTGGTGCCATTCTATTTTTTGACTCGAGTTCAAATTCCGCTCAAAAACTAAACATTTTAAATTTTTTAATTTTTTTTCTTATGTACTGGTAAACACTGAATAACGAAAGCAATATATTTTTAACCTAATTTATCTTTATAATCTTATAATATACAAAAAAGTAGTAGCACATTTTTGGAGACGTTCCGTGAATTCACGGAGCGTTATGTGAAATGTACGGATAAATATGTTATTTTAATAAAATTAAGGGTTCGTAAGTTTACGAAGATTGCTAAATAGTTTGTACCAGTATTTTCTGTATTTTCACGAAAACTATTTTTAACAGTGTATTTCTTGCGACTCCCATTTGACTCGCAACTATACGGTGCTGGCTACAAAATAATTTTCTTTACTTTAGCTTCATAGACTCCACGATCGCAATTCAATATATCATTTCAGAAACTTTTATTTTCGTTCCTTATAAATAGGCTCGCGAACCATTATATTGTTTCAGAGCAACATAATAATTTAGTCAAGGAATACAGCTCTTTAAAATTAGCAAGGATAAGTAAGTTAAAATGCCTGAAACCACAGAAAGAAGAAAACGAATAACTGATATAAAAATTTGGAAGAGGACCACGCCTAGTGTGTCATGCCCTTCGTGACTAAGTTTTGTTCACAGTACTTCAGATGGAAAACAGTCATTAATGCGGGAGCTCGGATACGTCTTTTTAAGTACGCATAACTAGGACCACTTGTTTCTCGCGAAAATAATTTATGGGCAAGCTAGACTTCAGTATCCTACGTGCAAATATGCAGTTTTTCTTTTTATTACCGACTGCATGTCATTGAGAGAAGACATTTTCTTACCTGGCTGCGCACATCACAATTAATTATGCTTCTCCGATACTGAGTTTCCGTAATTCGCGTAACCATACCTAAAACACGTTGACAGTGAAATAATCCATTCAGGAAAGTGGACTTGAGATAGAGTGGTTGGGAATATAAGTAGCAGTGGAATATTTTGGGCGAAAAACAGGAGCCCCTAAGTGTAGCCGGCCTTGCGTGAAACTAAATGTATATTTTGTGTCCTACGGTAAGTGATATTGGCGTAAATATAAACATAACTATATTAATTCTTCTGCTGGTTCACATTATTAGGTATATTCTAAACTTGAATGTGTATGTGTGTAGGGTGGGAACGCTGCTAAGTGATATATTAATATAATATAATTTATAATTTCAAGTTGTTATTAAGGTAGGAATGTGCCCCTGAAAATTTATAAATGTTATGATTTTATTTTAAAATATAAGGAACTTCTTGAAGAAATAAACTCTAATTCCTCTCTATATTCTTGAATGAATATCTGAACTGTGAGAAAATTTGGTTGGTAATATATTCTCCCTTCATTGATTTAGTAAGGGTTGCTATATTAGTGTCGTATGAAATTTCGAAACCCTAGCCAAGGTCAGTTTTTACCACTGATGTAAATAATAACGTTTATGTTGCCATTAATGGCTGCCTTGTCATCTTGATGTAAGACACCATGTCGAACGGTTCTCGGCGAAAAACTGTTGGGGGTGTGTGTGTGATTGAGTGTGTACATGTGTGCTTGTGTATGTGTGCGCGCGCGTGTTTTTTTACTTATTTTTTAGCTTTACCTTTTATAGCTTTTCTTCCTTTTTATGTTTTTTACTCTACATTAGTTAGTAATAATTATATATCTTTGGTTTCTATAAATTGTTCTAATATAAATTAAGAATACTTTACCTTTTACTTTGCGGCATTTAAATGTATTGTAATTTATTTGGTTATCCTTAGTTTCATAGCTTAGTGATCATGCTGCTGACGCGTGCTGTCTTTGATTTATTGTTTATCCTTAGTTTCATAACCTCGTCATTTACTATCTGTGTATTATCTTTTGTTTATATTATTTTACTTTTTTATTTTTCGTTCTATAAGTGGTTAAGTGTAAGACAAGGCAGTTATGCCTTAACTCTATCACTTGTATAAAATAAGTCGCAAATAAATAAATAAATAAATAACAACAAAGTCTTATAGTGAATGTTTATTTGCCTGATTGATATGCCACCTACGTGGCTCTATTTAATTTCCCAACGAAAGGGAATAACTTTGAATAAAAACATTTACAAACGTTCAATTTAAAATCAAAGAATTATTCCTATACTCAGAAATTGTTTCATAACATAAAATTTTAATTATTTTTAAAATACGGTCCTTACAAATTCTCTATTTTCGAGGACGCATACTTCCCTTAAAAATGATTGCAGGTCTTTCTCATTTTACATAGACAATAATATATACGGTGTTTTACCCGGAGTTCAAAAACATCACGTATTAGAGTTCTCTTTTTCGGGGTTTATGAGGGTTTCCTCCGCGAGTCGTATTCATATAATAAATGAGGGGAAAAAAAGTGTGAAATGGGAGAATCCCCCAAAAATCCCTCTTATCCGTGGGAAGACGTAAAAGGTAAGCCGAAAATGGTGCCGTAATGTACTTGCCATACGCAGTGGTGTACAGTTCACAATGCTGACCCCTTCCGTCGTAGCAGCGATGCCCTGAGCCTCCAGCGAGTGAAAGAGATGTGCTGGAGAGCCTGGAGAAGCTCTGTAGTGCTTGGTGGGGGTGGGAAGCGCAACTCGCACCCCCTGCGAGCAAGCAAGCCGCCCGCCGCCTGTTATCTTCTTAATTACGAGCCGACTTCATCGCCGCCTCTTGTTTGTATTACATTAGAGACGGAAGTACGGGCGTGGAGTCGCTCTCGCTGAGGGAGGGTGAGGGCTGCAGCTCCATATTTCAACAGCCGGCTCTCCTTATCAGCCGCCCGCCGCTGCCTGCTGGTTACACAGGTCGCCACTTCGCCTGGCCTCCCCACATACTCCGCCCCCTCCCAACTATTACACATTTCTTCATTAATATTGAGAACCTTGCAACTAACAACATTTGTTTCATAGCGTCTGCTCGAACCCAAGTGTGCTCTGTTGACTTCCTAGTCAAGAACTAGCCATTCACACTGTGTCTGAAATCATGTACATGTTGCAAAGAAAGGCTACATTTGGGTAAATAAGTGAAGAGATTTATGTCATGGAATACATGCGTGAATACGAGCTTGCCCGACAATACCCAGCAAATTGTAATGGAAGAGCCGTGCATAAAATAACATACCAAACCGTATCCTAAAAAAGACCAGCGGAGACAAAGAACTGAGGCGATGCGCGAATCTGCTGGTCTTATATACCGACAGAGCCCGAAATGTCATACGACGGACAACCAATCTCAAGCGAGCAATGTGACGTCATGAGTAAATAGCGTGTTCTATGCGAAAATCCTGAAAACACTAGTTACCACTGAACTCTTACAAGAAATTATGGAAACTATATCTAGTGTACCGTAAACTGTGGAATGAACTCAGTAATAACATTGAGCTATGAAGTTAATAAATGAAAATGAGGAACGAATAATCCCTGACACTCTGAACCATTTAATAAANAATAACATTGAGCTATGAAGTTAATAAATGAAAATGAGGAACGAATAATCCCTGACACTCTGAACCATTTAATAAATGATATTAAATATGAATTTAAAAACCTGGACGAAAACAAAAGATTTACGATATGATGTGCCCTATGCCTATAAAATTATTATGGCTACTGGCTACCAGAACAAGACGTGTATGTCTGGAGTTTTGTGGTCGTTACTGCTGAGCACCATCGTTTACGTTCATCAATCCCGAATCGAAGGCTACCGAGCACATCCCAGTAGAGCCGATAAACCCCTGCCGCGCAGCCGCTCCGTTTCAAATACATTGCCCTAGATCTCTTTTTTTATACACTACTTTTTGCAGACTCGTAATAATTATCCTCGCTGTTGAAGCCAGTTGTTCTAACTTGTGCGAGAGTCCACCATATTACGAGTAACATGTAAGGCCATGGGTGGCAAGTATTTCAAGGAGCGAGAGTTGTTAAATTCCTTTACTCTGCTTTGTGTCACAGCTTGCATTATTGTTACGAATACGCTCTTCTTATGTGTCCCCATTGCTACGGAATATGGGCATGTAAAAGTCATGACGAGTGAATATTTTTTCTAAAACTTATATCTGCTTTACTATGACATGGAAAATGTTTGTTAATACGCTCCACATAGTTTACACGGGCACTTTTCTACTTACTTACTCTATATATGTTTTTTCTTGTAGATATCAAGATGAAGCATCCATTTAATGGCGTGTNGCACTTTTCTACTTACTTACTCTATATATGTTTTTTCTTGTAGATATCAAGATGAAGCATCCATTTAATGGCGTGTTCACTGTGACGGCAGACACACCAAACGAAGAATTTACCATCATAATTTCACCTATAACGTGTATTAAGTTGAGTTGCGAGATTTGGGCAGCTCTTAACAACGCTTTGAGAGCCAATGAGAGTGAAATGAGGNAACGTGTATTAAGTTGAGTTGCGAGATTTGGGCAGCTCTTAACAACGCTTTGAGAGCCAATGAGAGTGAAATGAGGTGAGAATGGAGCAGTGCCGGAATATAAGGGCAGGGGAAACGGAATATCTCCGAGAAAACGCAACGACCAGCGACATCGTCCGGCACGACTCCCACATGCAAAATTTCAGAGTGACCCGGACGGGGATTGAACCCGGTTCACTTTGGTGGGGGCAAGCAGGCTAACCTCTCAGCCTCCGCGGCCCCCCGACAACATGTGGGCACCGTCGTCTAGCCTGATGTCTACTGAGAAATGGGTTCCTTCGTTACCGCCTGCCGAGAGTTCTGCACTGACGGACGACCGCGATCATACCAGCGCGCGCAAAGTGGCTTAGCGACGACCCCTCCCCTCCCACCATTCTCCATGATGACCAGAGCTGCCGGCTAGCGGGTATGGGGATTTTTAAAATTGACCTATTGCAATGCATGGAAGAAAGAAGAAGGTTTTTGTACTTCGAAAGAGTGAGANTATGGGGATTTTTAAAATTGACCTATTGCAATGCATGGAAGAAAGAAGAAGGTTTTTGTACTTCGAAAGAGTGAGGGACCAGCTAATTTTTAGTATGAAAGACTGTTTTCTGAAATACTAAAGCAGAGATATAGAAACCCTCCGAACAGGAAACCGGAGGGAAGGAGGGATTATCGTAAATATCATGGGGTAACCATAAAAAAATGTAAATTTTTTAACCATAATATATTTAATGTAGTTTTTAAAATTTTTACATTTATATTTTTTTGTATTGTTTGCTAACATTGTAATATGGCATCAGAGTTTCATATATTTATCAAGCTCCAATTGGGGTTATTATCTGTCGCACACAGCATCTTTTACTTCTNGTTGTTTGCTAACATTGTAATATGGCATCAGAGTTTCATATATTTATCAAGCTCCAATTGGGGTTATTATCTGTCGCACACAGCATCTTTTACTTCTTCTAGGGTTGTTGCGTTCATTGCCTCCTGACAGTAGTAGTTGTTAAACATTTCTGTTACATTAAAAGTTAATTTTTTGAGTTTTACTAAGCGTAGGAGTTTGGAGTTTGAAAGACGTGCCTGCTACCTCTTTCGGATTGCGATCCGATGCATGTGAGCAGAAGGCTGCGCTACTCTGCTCAATCAGCGTGGGTGAAGTTTAATTGGGCAATAACCATTGTGTGGTTTGTGACGGATAATTTTCGGGGGGAGTGTGAAATATTGTTTGCAAGTGTAATCGCTAATCCCAAAAAGATTTTAGCTGGTGCAAGTGCTGTGAGGACATAATGGGTTAAATCCTTGACAAAAGTGTCACTTCGGTTGGTCCGTAAGGATGCGGGGACCGCGTACAACGCTGATGGCAATATTGAAGTTCTGCGCCAACTGATGCGAGGACTTAAACAGAAGGAAGGTGTTGCGGGTGTTGCTGAGGTGGATCTATTCCTTTATTTAAGTATTTGAAAATGTTCCTAGAAGTGTAGAATGCATCATCCCTCCTGTAGCGATTCCAAATGTACATAGTGTAGTAGTGGCGTTCTTGTAGGAATGGCCAAAGTTGTGTCCCTTAATGTTTGTGTTATAGTATAGTTTATGCTCTTGCCTTGTTTAAATTCCTGAGTTATTGCAACCTGTTGCAATTCAGACTATAATGGAACAATGGGTGTTTTCACAATATTTTTTCAGGTCATGTTAAATCAAGTGGGGACTCCGATGGCGATTACTTAACATCGGATGAAATTATGATATTGGGTACAAAAACCGGGCGTTTCTATGTAGGAATACATATCTGATATAATCAGGTCAGTAGAGATTTCAGTGTTGCCGTGTGATGACTTGTGTCCCTTCATCGTATTTGTCGGCACCATCGCTGACTCCGGCTGAGATGTCATTAGAGACACAAGACCGACCGACTATACCAACTAACAAGACCGACCGACAATACCAACAAACACTACCGATAAGACCAACCTACTAGACTGACAAACAAGATCACCAGGCAAGATCGATCAACAATGCCAACCAACCAGATCGACCCACAAGAACCATTAAGATGGACCAACCGACCTGACCGACCAAACAAGCTGGACCGACCAAACCGACCATTCCAACCTACGAACAAGACATGCGTTTCCAATTGACTATGTGGACTAACCTCGAAACATGTCACGTAACACATGTAACACCACGAAGCTAATTGCTAAAATGCTATGAAACACATCCCTAAGCAGTATGCGAAAACCGTCGCCTAACACATCGCAGAACACAGGGAGTAACATCACGAAGTTCATCATCGATATTGTATCCTGCATCGCGAAGCACATCACGGACATTATTTCGAAACACGTCGTAAAATGCGAATCACATCGCAGAGCTCATCGTAATTAGTATTGTAGGCCATTCGAGAATCTCGAAACACATCGTACAAAGCGAATAATTTTGCAATACACCGTCTGAAAAACTTCGTGAAACACATCGCACAGTGCTGCTTCCACGGCCTTCATGTAATTATCGGGACTACTTATGGCACTGCGAAACAAGTCGCGAGTCATATGTCGAAAGTAATAGGCGAATAACATCGCAAAATACATCGCACATTCCGTATCAAGTCGGGAAGGATTACGTGAGAAACATCTCGCCCATGGCGAGTCATATCGCGAACAAAGACGCGAGTTGCGAATAATGCCTCAAAGCATGGAGCAAACCATGTTGTGATGCAAGGCCCAAGCTACGGACATGCTTCAAGATCATTTCACGAACCATGTCGCGAAGCAAGCACGAGTTACAAAAAAAGATGTATTTAAGTATGTCGCGTTTCATTTCATACCTTGCAGACTGTAGGCTACCGAGAAAAGACGAACGAGTAGTTCAGATAATGTTATGTATGGTGTAATGAGTCAGTCGGGTTATCCGAAAGGTCCAGGGGTGCCGTTGTGTAGCCATATGGTCCAGATGGTGGAGTCCCACACCCAGCGATATATGTTTAAAAATATTATAAAAGATCCTTACGTAACCATTGCAGAAAAATTCCATTGCCGTTGGCACAGTGGGCTGTAGTCACGAAGCACATAAAAGTCCCGTAACATGTACCGAAATTCATCTCTTATATTACTAATCATGTCGCGAACCAACCATTTGAGATGTCCAAAGATATTCTATCATATGATACATGGGCGATTATGGAAATATTTCTGCATGTTTACTTGACACGCGCTGGGTTACTTTGATCTAATAAGAGACAGCTACTAGGTTGATGAAACACCGGTCAACCATAAACGAAGGGAAAATTGCCCTCCATGTGGAAGTCACCAATAAACAAACAACACCGACTCGGGTATGTTAAGCGACAAGAAAGTTCACATTGCTGACAGAAAATAAAGAGAGTTTTGCTGTCTATTTTCGTACCATAATTTTCAGGAATTTATTTTTTGAGTTTATTTTCAACGAATAAAAAGCAATTTAAACATAAATCTATATTTTAGCTAGTGTGTTTCTTTAAGTCATAGAAATTACATAAAAATTTTTTTCTCTGTATACCTAAACTTAACTCTTTGCAAATTTACTTTCTAAAAATCGTTTTCGTGACTGAAAACCATTACTTTAAGCTGTATCCTAACTTATTACTTCGTACGTTTGAAAATTTGCTTTTGATTAGCATCTAAGTTAAAATTTAATAAAATCCTCTTAACCTAAAAAAAAATACATTTTTAGCACTTTACTTGCATGTTGCTTGAAATCATGACATGTATTTAATATTCTAGATTTATAGGGAGTCGTTTGGGAAACTTGAAAGCGATGTGTCGTTACCCAAGGTTTACAAAAACACCGGGAATGAATGTGTATTTGTAGTTGTTAGATATCAGTATAATTGGTCTGCAACTGTCCGTTTTTCCCAGAATAGAATTACATTAAAAAAGCAAGGGTTTCAATCCTTCTCGTCTCACAAGCAACAAAAAACGAAACTCTTGGTCTTTTCTCTGCATGTAATACAATACTTGATACATTCTCACAACCAACGAAATACTTACTGCATAAGAAACGCTAGGCTATACTATTCACTAACCAGAGCTATGGAAACGTCACAGATACCGTTACGCACAGGACGGAAAAATACATACTTCGGTAATAAGCCTTACTGTGTACAGCCCAGGCCATGTATTTCCTTTCTTTGCACCACTTTCACATTCGTTAACATCTCGTCTAAGGTGACGTAACATACATATTACAATAATTGTCACTGAACCATGAGGCTACCAACTACTTGCTCAGAAATTTTGTGTCGTGCCGATGATTGGACTCAAACCATCACTGGCTGGCAGTGGTTGTGAAGCTGTTAGACTACTCGCCTCCCACCTAGGTGAGCTGGGTTCGATTCCTGGCGGTGTCGCATGTAGAAATCGTGTCAGACGATGCCGCTGGTCAGTGGATTTTTCTGGGGAATTCCCGTTTCCCCTTACCTTTAATTCCAGCACTGCTCCATAATTAATCTCGCTTTACCCTTATCGCTTCTCAAGAAAACCAATTTCTTCACATCACTTCACTCACTCACTGGCAGCCTGACGATGGCTGTGAGTGTTTCGTAGGGCCAACAGTCTGCTATAGGCTGTCCACTTAGTATGCACTTTGGTAAGCCTTGCAAAGGGTCTACTTTCAGCACGTTGGTTACGTTTACTTTCGCATCTCAGTACAAACATTGCCACGTTCATTTCAGCTGTTGTACTCATTAGCTACTTACCTAAAATGTAAAAATAACGTTCAAAACGTAGTCCAGTAAGAGGATTTGTGGTTTGCACTGTACTCTACAGAATAATAGTGTTTTATGAACGAAGTTCCTTCCAAATGGAAGACGGAAATTAACGTTTATATCATTACTTATATTCGTTAACAACTACTGCCAATTATTTCAAACACAACGTGAATTGATCATTGTCTCCAAGGCATGGGACAGCGTCATACCGTTATAAGTGCAGCCGCAAACATAAAAAAAGATCACTGCAATAGACTAATTTTAATAAGAAACATATCTGTTGCTGAAAGAGTTGAAATAAGGGCTATTACAGGCATGCATTTATGTTGCGTGTTAATTTCAACATGTCCACGGTTCGCCGCTGACCAGGCTGGCTTCCTGATCTCACAGGCGCAGGATGGAAAAGCACACAGAAACATACTAATGTGGCGGGTCCTTGATGTAGACACGCTCAATTTCTAATTGGCCGCGTGGGGCACTGAGAATGGGCATTGTATCTTAACGACTTGCTTGCAGCATAATTTTCCCTACTGGTCGAACAGCCGTCTGACAAGTTAGTCTGCAAGCCACTGATTGGCAAACGACGCCCCGCCATGTTGCTACCAGAAAGGCCATTTCGCTGCTGGAGTTTACGATACAAACAACTTCTCCTCTTCTATTTTCTTGGGTATTATTTGCTGAGGGCGTTTTTTCGGCCAGCGAGAGAACCCCTCGAATATAGAGATGTGTGATATCCGCTTTTGAATATCATTCCAAAACATGTTGACCACATCGGTACATGTGTGATATATCGCTCCCACAGAGTATAAAAAATGACGTATAGCAAATGTCTCTTATATTGATATTGCAAATATTACATATTACCAACATCGCATATCACCAAAATCGCATATCGTTAATACTACAATAGGTGGTATATTTCCCTACATTTTAAGACCATATCGTATTTACGATATTTCAAAAACATTTTTTTCGTAATCGATATATCGCAATATCGCACAACCCTACTCGAGTGGCGGATGGTGAAAACTTTATTGCGGCGTTGTGCCCGTGTCCATAAATCTGGTGAGCTCATCGCACTGATAGCCCGCACAGCACCCAAGTTCCCCCTCGAACGTGGGGGTTCGAGTGGCGTGGTAATGAAAATAGCCATTTGCAAGGCAATAACTGTAATTACTGGTGGGCAAGGGCTACGGCCCGGGGGTCGGAGGAATTGAAACATTTTACCGGCCGCTTCACGTGGATGATGTCGCTCGGAGCAGCGGTGTTTGATCCCGCCCGACTAGCGTTGACTCGCTGCCATCAACAACCGCAGTGAACTACTTGTCCATATTCACGTCCACCGAAATACCGTTTACACATTTTTCTCATGTCGAGTTGCACAAGTTTGCACGTTGTAATATACTTATAGTTGAAAAAAATAAAACAAATATTTGTTTTCAAACCGTGACCTACTACGACACTACGACTAAACATTTGCAATTGCAAAAATATAACATTTTTTTGTACTGTAAAGCCACGTAACATTTTGAACTAGAACTATACAAATCAGTAAAATATGCACAACTAGATGTACTTTTAAAAATGTCATGGGAATTTGGAACACAGGCAACTTATTTAATCATAGGAAAATAAATGGGATCTTTGAACGACTTGTGCAATAATGTTCAGTGATTGAATGAGCTAGCAGAAAACCAGAAGATAGAAGACGGGAATATGTTTTACTCCCGGAAACGTTGCATCTGTTTTCGTCAAATTTAACTTGCTGTATTGGCTCGTGTGGCCTTCGTTGTATCGTCCACAGTTATTAGCGTACATCAGTATAGCGTTTCCTTGTTTTTTATTATTATTCTAATTTGGTCCTGTGTATTGCGTCCCGTTTCCTTTCTCAACTCTCTCAACTAAAAAGTTTACGTATTCATTTAGGGACGAACTAGGCTTCATGCATGTGTGCATTTCATTTACGGAAGCGACTGACGAAGTTTATAAAAAACTGCCACGGGGACTGAGTCAGTAACAAACGTGCAAGTAAAAGAGGAGTTAATCCCGTGTCTACCTGGTCTGCGGTAACGCTGACTACTCACTGGAGCAGCAGCTAATTGACAAATATAGAAGGTTCGCGTACACGTAACACTGTGCAATCTGACCAACAGGACACTGAAATTGGAAGTTTTCCCGTCCCAAATTAATTGGCATTTTCGATGGCGGCTATTTCGGAATTCCTGCCGCGCCATCACGAAAATGTCGTCGAACAAAACAGGCTGATTCGTTCACGATCAAGATCTGCTGAGAACTCAGCCTTTGACAAAACGATACTTAACCATAATTGGAAGTATTTAAACACAAACACTGAACGAGATCCTTTCACTAGTGTTAACAGCACATGAAAGGCAAAGAATATTTACTTCTTGATGTGATATTAAAGTGTAATATTTAACTTGGTTCTATACGAAAAATATTTTATTTTGGTTTTAGGCTTATAAGCATAACAAGAGGTGTAATTTCATTCTATTTACGCATCTTACTATTTGAACTGATTCTGTTTTTCGGAATGATTGACTTTTGGATGTGTCCAAAGGATTCACATCTTTAAAAGACGATACCGTTTCGTATTCGTGTCTTACTGTGGTACCTTGCAAGACTTCAGATTCCTCTAAAACTCGAGAAGATGTCACTTGTCCAGCAGCTGCTGTCACACGCAGAAGTCATTACTTTGTTCGACTCGGCATCATAAAACGAAGCCACCCAGGCTTACAGCGTCGTGCACGGTGCGACGGAAGGACGGAGACCCTATTTAACCTATAAAACTGACTAATACTTGTAAGCCGTTTACGCTGATACTCAATTGTAAAGTAAAGTTTTTTTGTCTTCGGTAATGTTACACAATGAGCTGAAATAAGAAACGAATATCAGCTTTAAAAAGTGAACCGTAGAGTAAACAGCGAAGCAACAGTTAAAGGTAAATAAATAATGCATTTTTGTGCACGTTCTGACGATGAGGAGTGTAAACAGCAAGGAATTCGGGTAGCTTCCGTTTGTTTGCTTGAGTACAAGCTTTTGGTTGGTTTGTTTTATTTATAAGTTGCGTTGTGTGATTAACTTCTATTCAAGCAATTTTATCAAACATTCCTTAGGCTCTCTTCCTTCTTTGGAAGTTCTTCAGGCCAACTTTGTTTCTTTCTACAAGTGCACTCACCACGCCAGAAATTAATTCGCTTTAAGCTGCGATACTCTGATTCATGCTGCACTGAAAATAACCGTCACAAAAATAACAAGAAAAGATTAATATCATCGGCTTCGGATAGCAGCAACCAAATTACTATACTAGTAGCAGAATATTGTGTTCGTTTACCACAGCGGGCGCCACACAAATATTGTTGAAATTGTTCTGCTGAAGTAACTGCCTGTTCCGTAGGAGGAACAGAGTGCCGTGTTGTAAAACCTGTGCATATAGTTCATAATAGCAGATACCAACATATATATTATGCCAGCTGCAACATGAAGTTTGGTTGGCAATACTATCTAGCTTTATAATACTCACGTAGCACGGCCAAGTCACCTTTTTATATTCTCTTAATTTATAGCGTAGAAGAGTTATGTTTACAAATATTTTGTTCCTAAACGCATGTACTTTTTCAGCGTGTGAGGATGTAAAAATACGCAATTACTAAAGAGTCAGAAAATTAATACAATAACATACTCGGCTAGGTGTCGTGAATGTGCTCAAGATCAGTAATACTTGGTGATGACTGTCTTAGGACTTAACATATTGCTTTCGTTATTACATTATGAGGCACTCTCCTCCAAGCAGCGGGAAAGTAACGAGAGAGGTATTCACCAGAAATTTGATCTCGCACACCACTACACCTACACACTCACTTGGCCACGTGTTTAAAGTGTACATTTGCCATCAAATGCTGTTTCTCTTTCAGCATGTCCGCGCTTCTTCATTACAAGTTCATCATTTTAGGATGAATTTTGGAGTTTCAAAGCCCTTAATGCGACTCTTTTGATTGATTTATTCGTAAATGAATTTATGTCCAAAATCGCAAGTAACCACTTTTTCAGCGGATATTATTATATTGTACAAATAGTTACCCGACATATAAAAAAAAATTTCAACTTTGTTTTCCTACATTACACACGAAAGAGATTTGAACGTACTTACAATTCTTAAAATAGTTGACTACATAGATATTTCAAATAATGAAAACGTGTTTCAAGCAGATGTACATAATAAATTAAGCTAGAGTTAATTTTCAAGCAAAATCCGAAGTTAGAAATAAAATATTAGTTTCTGATCTAGCATTTGTCCACAGCTACTATCCAGTAACTTGATTCTTCCATCATCCTTCCCCCCTTCTCCGCAACATTGCTACAGAAAACTTATTCTGTTTGCTCCAAATTTGGCTAATATAGCTATTAACGTAATGATCAGGGAATTAGAGTGTCACAGAGTACACAGAGAGAAGTTAGTTTGAGCAAAAAAAATGCTCTTTTGAGTACAGCCAGACAAATATGTAGACTTGATTCAAGCAAATATTTTCTTTTGAAGCAGATTTAATAAACGCAACTTAGGGGTTTAGTTAGCTCAAACATAAATTTGTTCAGGTGAATAAAATTATTATTTTTGCGTTCCTAATTTGGCTTACAAAAACTGTATTTCGTAGAGCAACCACAACATTTGTTGGCCATATACAGAGTGGCATTTTGTTTATTAAACATTCCGTTCTCTCGGTGAAAGTAGACCCTAAAATTGCAAAGTTGGTTTCGTGTAATAAATGATACGTTATGTTTGACTTTCGCAAGTAACAAAATACATATTCGCCCCTCTGACTCCCCACTGTAAATGCAATAAAAAACCAACTTTGACCATACTTTAAATTGCAACTTCATATTTTATTACGGAGAGAATATTTTCAAACTGATGTTCAACAAAATGCCAGCTCTGATATTGCCGGTTCTTCCGAGAGCCCACCACAAGGCAGGGAATTCCTGCTATAGTGAGGGCCTGTATGTATAATGGGTCGGACAGTCCAGCTTACTTCTAGGTCTCCATTCCGTCGCTGCTCCACCCTCATCTCATTTCGCCTCTCCCGTTCTTCATGCAGGTCGGGAGAGACAGGACTGTCTGTCACCGTCGGCTCCATCACACCTTCTCGTCCCGCGAGGAATAAAAGAGACTTCCTGAGAAAATGACTTGACCTCTTTGTCATTTCGAGGGCCTGGCCCTCGGTGAGAGAGCTGGAGTAGCGGTCAGACAATTGACGTTTGCTGGGAACGTGATGAGTGGGTGACAGGACAGAATCTGAGTTGCTCAACTGTAACGTGTCGGTCAGCCGTCATACACCTTCCAGAAGATGTTCACGTCTCGCACCAATAGTACACGTTGCTCCTTTCCCACGCCGCTTATTCGCAGAGGTACCATGTGTCTGATCACGGTACAATTTAACCACAACAGCATCAAAAAGTTCACAAACTGCACTGTTTTAAGAAATATTGCCACCCTTGGTAGAAAGCCAATGGTAATTCAATTTACAACTCTCATATAACCCATGACAGCAATTACTTATACGACTGCAGTGTACCTACATCTCGCTTAATATACTCACCAAGCATTGTCGCGTCATGTTCCTTGTTTCATTAGCTACAAGCTACCCACTTACAATGCAGCAGGAGATCGTGATAACGTGGTTCAGTTACGTAATTAAGGCATGGGCATTACTGAAGCGAGCGCGAATGTTATAAATTCCTTTCTCTGGTCACAGTAAAATTACAATGATTCCAGGCCGGGCCACATCTGGACTTTCGAGCATGGAAAACGTTTCGGACATAGCGTAGGCCAGTGGGTTTATTTGTGGAAGCCTTGTTTCTCCTCTCCGTTTCATTCCTTCACTTCATCCATGTTGTAAAAAAATGACGTAAATTTCCTAATCTGTAATGGAAATGTTCAACCAATACAAAGTATGAGAAATTAACCATACATAAGACTGCAATAGAAATACTGCTATAGTATACAAAGTTATGTATGAACTTCGTAATTAATTTGGCTGTTTCCTGTAAAACAGTAGAAAAGTCAACATGTTTGTATGGAAAGAAGATTTACATTTGTGCTTTCTCAGTCCTCATATTCTGTGATAATGCTTAAATAGTAACCTAGACATATCTGACGGCCACTTTTCCAAATGACTCACACTTTTATAGCGAAAATAACTTTATTTGAATATATTTTAGTTACACTTAAACTCTGATAGAGGAAGTGTACGTACGCTATGGAAAACTCATTTACGCAAACTGTAGAAACGGTCTTAGATTACATGAAATGGTGTTCACAGATTATTTTTAAAAAATCACTTTAATAGTGGGACATATATTGGCTACTGCAATTAATTCGCATCTGGCATGCGCACTCTATCCCATATTCACTGTACGGACACAAAGTATATACGTACATGGAGGCTAAACAGCGAGGCAAACTATTTTATGTGGGCGTACCTATTCTCTGACTCGCTGCGCAACGCTCTGAGAACATGCATTGTGTCTGATTGGCTACTGCCTACTGCGAAAAGTTATCTACTGGCTAACCTGCCGGCTTGCAAGTAGGTTACCAGGCACTGATTGGCGAAGGGCGTTGCAGATTATTATTGTCTGCGGCTGGAGTTCGTGGTATAAGTGGCTCTTTCATTTCTGTATTCTTAAGTACTGTCTGCTACGGCGGCGCCGCGTTTACAAATGAGGAGTGACCACATGCGTATACTTTCAGAACTAATAAAC
>NQII01012281.1:13775-23809 GCA_002778355.1 Clitarchus hookeri
TATATATGACTTTGTAATGGGTACGTGCATGTACGAACACATGTACACACACACACACAGTGTAATGTAAACATTGCCATGTGACTGCCACATGGCAGTCACATGGCAATGTTGTTTACCTTTGGCGGAATGATACGAAATGGGCTTGAAAGTAGATCTTTAGCAGGGCTTCAAGAAAGTCTCTTCCAGTCGTAAACCAACTATAGAGGCGTGTTAACTCCATTTGAAGGATGACAAGTACCCGATACCAAGGATAGATGATTTCCTTAGTTATCTGACAGGTGCACAATTTTCAGTAATTTGAATATGAACTCTAGGTACCATCAGTTAAAAGTAGCTGAGAAAGATCACGAAAAGACATATTTTGTGAAGGCACATATTGTTTTCAGAGTCCACGGACATACTGTACTTTATCAAATGGTACTAAGAGCCACACTACTGAAATCTTCTGGTATTCCTAACTTTCGGAAACAGTAGGCTATTTATATAACGCTGCAGACATTTTACTACGTTCCCTTCAATGCACTTCACCATTAAAAATTTACTACACAAATTAATTTACCACATAATTACGCACAGTAGGTATATAATGTTACTACTTATATCCACTACGGTATATTCTGTGTGAGATGGCTTTGTAGTTGCCGTGGGATTTTATTTGTGATACGGCATTCCTGGACTGTTTATTTATTGCCAATAATTTTCATGTTTGACCTTTATGAAATGAAATGCCTTGAAGTATCCATGTTCAAGTTCAGCGTAAATGAACCATATACGTTAGATACGAGTACATATAAAATATCCAAAACTCGAAGAAAACCAACTTAAAAATGGCTGAAAATAAAATATTCAGCAGTGGAACGATGACAAATTTCGCTTGTTGCGGCAGTAATTGTCGAACAAGTTTTCCATTCCCAAACCTGCAACAAGACTTTCAAAACTAAAAATTTTTAAATTGTACAGTGAAATGCAACTAAACGAAATACAAATTTATAAAATTTAAAGAAATATCGGGAACTGAAATACGATTATTGCAAGTACTGCACCCACTTGCCAATATATTGCGCTGTAATGTTCTCAGATTTACACTTGCAATCGAATAAAAAATGTATCAAGGAAGACCTACTCAGCTAAGTTCTCTTTATCCCCTGACATAATAGGAAATGAGTAACAGAACCATATTGGGTTTGAACTTCCATTTGATGAATACACAGCCACCAAATGATTGTATACGCGCATCAGTTACAGCGATAAAAATATGGTTCTATAATTTTGACAATATCATTTGAACGTTGCCAAACACTATGGATATAGTTTAATTGTTTGGGCGAACACTATTTTCGTAATAATATATTTTTGGAATAATATTCTTGCATGTAATAAACTCATACACTTTTTATGAAGGCAGTTAGAACATATATGGTAATGTAGCATTTCATGCACACAGTACAGTCCATTAAGTCATTCATTATTAGACTGTTCATTCAATTTACGAGTGTTATAAAACATATTGACGCTACCTTGATTACATAACTGACTCGTTTGCATTCATGGCAGGTGGCTACTGCGGGTAGTTGCACAATACGCCACCACGGACAAACAGCAGCACGTCCTAAGCCGAGTGTATGTATATTCCAGTAGTTCAATCATATTTAGAAAACTACTGGCCCCCATCTACGCGAAACTAAAGCTACATTAAAATTGTAAATAATATGAAGGGTTTTTCAAAATTTTGTGCTTTCAAGTTTTCATCAACTTTATATAAACGTGGCCAAATATACACATTTTTTAATTAAAAAAAACATTAAAACGTAAATATTTTTGCCAGACGTTTTGTTGACATTCCTATGATATCATAAAAAAACCTTATAAAAAGGTTTTACATTTTCTAAGAAACAAATTTGGCTTGGAAATTTTGTTTAGAACGAATATCAGTGGACTTCATAGAAAAGTAAAATTACTGTGAAATTTATCTATTTCGTTAAATGTATTGCATAGTTTATAATTATACTATCTTCTTTCAAATGTAATACGAACATTGAAGAGAGCTCTATTAGATTTTATGCTAAATCAATTAAATTTTATTTAAGGGAGTGGAGTGAAGAGATTTGGGTGGCTCATAATATCGAGGTCTTGGAAAGCAGACGAGAGTGAAGCAAATGGCTTATAAAGAAATATATGTCATACTAGAAAGCGTGTAAAGCATAACCTTAACTTAAAGTTCAACAATTATTCTGCCGAAATACCAGGATTCCAGCACCCATTCAACGTTAACGTATTAACACTCCATATTTTACTTATTTAAGCATGTGTCTATAACGTAAACTTACTAGTTTATATTCCAACATATCAATCGATCACACATATCAACATGCCAACCTAACTTAAAATATGAAGAAATTTAATTTATTTCCCCTATTAATTCCAGAATCGTTACCTACGCATTTGTTAAATAATTCTAATAGTACAAATGATATTATCTTTATAATATTAACAGGTAGATTATACTTTATACATTACTGTATATTTAAAAATTTTTGCATGAAGAATTTCATTTACATAAACGAATTCAAAATTATTTAAACAAAGTCCCTCCTGTAAGCAAAATCTTCAATTTTGTCTGAAAATAATAGTGGATGTGAGTTAAATTTATACATTTGATTTTTTTTACATGTGTTAAATACTTGGATTTCAACACAACGCATTTCTAACCTTACTAGCAAAATGTCAACTCTTGGAGGCTTTTTCCAATCATAAGAAACCCCACAATTTACAAACGTAGATTCTCAAGTAGTAACCAATACACATTTAATTACAAAATGTTTATTTTGAAGGGATCGCTGTGATAAAACAGAATCTTAACAAACGAATAAAAATAATTATATACACTGGTTTATTTTTAAAAAACTCTAAAAATATTATTTATTGGCATAATATATGTAACGCCATGTTGGCACAACCAAACAAAAAGTAACCATAACAAACGCATATGCACACATAGTTGTCACTTCACATAAGCAACAAAACACGATTTAGATGTTTGAAAGTATTTATATGCTGTAATAATTAATATGTTCCCCATTGTAAACTATTATTTCATATTAGTGGCATTATATTTTTTTTCTGTGTTAAAGTATTCGTATCATAGTCAACAGTATGTGTTCCAATAAGTAACTAGTTTATGACCAAGAAAATTAATTATAAAAATACACAGTTTGCGTGTTAAAATATTAGAAATATTTAGAAACATAAGTAGTTATTGTTTAATTTGAATACAAATATGGATCTATTATTACAATAAAAAGGAAAACATGATGTTGTCCCAACTTTACAAGTAATATTTAATAACCGTCGTCGTCCCAACATTGATGCCAAATATAACCAATTAAATATGTTTCGAAGAGAAAGGATTACCAGTTTTTGTTAACCTTTATATTTTTTAAAATACGTGGGAAGATGCATTGCTTTCTTGCAAAAATATATACTTAATTGTTGGTTGCATCGTTGGCCTAACACAAAAATATATACAACTTGTAAAAGTATATTTACCAAATTGTTACAAAAATGAACCAAACGTTTTAATGTGTAAAATAATTTAATTTGCGTTATGTATTGACACGTTCTGATTAAGTGAAATGATTTTCTGAATCACGATAGGTAATCTCTTAAAGTTTTGTCGTAGCAAAATTCCGTTGGGAAATTACGTTAGGGCAACATTTTACAAATGTGTGTGTTTCAGCCCAACATACGGCAAACCTTTCGAACTAAATGCCAACTGTTTGGCCAATAAAGGTTGCTATAGAAGAGGGTTATTCGTATATATAAATGGCAGGCCGTAATTCCCATACAATTTCAATCCCCTCTTCACTCGAGCACTGAGAAATGTCAAACACTATGTGTAAACTGGTTTAACAAGTTATTGGTTTGGTTCCAGGTCAAGATCTCGCAAAATACTGAAACATAATGTGAAGAACAGAATTCAATCTACTTATCTTGAAAATTCATTCTAATGGTGATAACTATCGTATAAAGTACTATTGGACAGGGCATAAAATTTTAAATTTAAATTTGCTAAATGTTTGCTAAAATAAGCTTTTAAACATTAAAAATGTAAATACGCCTAAATAATTGGTTTAAAATTAACAAAATAATATTTCATACAATTAATTATGTTGTAATATACATATCTTAGAGAAACGACAGTACTTTGCGCCTTCTGTCAGAAGAATCCTTTTTGTGTCGNGTTTCGTGTCGCAGTAACTGTCAAAGAAGCAAAGGGTTCCATTTCTCCCAACACAAAATTTCTGCAACAAAACGTTCTTTACAAAGAAAAATATTTCTAACAGCGTGCCTTCTCGTGGACGAATAAACTTTGTTTTCTCCAAATAATCGACATCCATACGTAACCTATTTTAGGTTTATTGCTCTCAAAGAATATGACAGTTATAACACACAAATATGAGGCTTTATGAGTAGGCAAAATTTGTGTGCATATTTCACATGGGCTTTCATACTTCCATTCAGTCTTTAAAATTTTTCAAAGGCGACTTTTATATTGAAACGCTACAGTCACAAGCGTGAAAATGTGGTAGCCTATTACAGCAGTATATTTCCACAAGAATCAATAGTTATTGTCTTTGAAAAATAAAATTGAAAGCGACTTTGAAACTAATTATGTATTAAATTTAAATAGTGGCCTTATGTATTATCATGTACGAATAAGATTACATTTGTGAATAGAAAACACGATACAAGAGACGACTAATTTCGTTTTGTTACTGATGCTTTCCTGGATATGTAGGGGTACACGTACTGCTTCATCACCCAGAAAGACTATTTAATTCCTTCAACCACAGATTACAGATGTTCATCGCCACAAAATAGTTTCGAATGATGTACGGACATTCTAGTGACCACAAGAACGTTAGTGGTAGCTGTCGGTATTAAAGCACAGTTTGTAAATAAAAATTTTCATTTCATGGCTACGTCGAGAAGGGATGAAGATGATTTGCGCCGAGTTGAATGTTTCCGAATCAACTGATTACCAATACGGTGATCAAAAACTTGCGTGGGAATTAAAATTTGTAATATCGATATTACAGATCATCGTAAATTTTTAATAGAGGCATCGTTCGAAACAAGAAGCTACTGGTGTAACTTCTTTCAATTTCACATGTATTTCCGAGTATACGATTTTGAGATTCTCACTGGCTCGGATGACAAATTACTACGCCATTAAAATAATTTGAAAAAATGCAATTATTAAAATTTTTGAAATCCATCTGATTATGAAAATACATCACCAACAGTTTTATATGCATAAATAATTAACTCTGTATAGTATAGCGGATTTTGATTACCCATTATGTCATATTTATTTAGATAAATTATACAAAATTCATGCACTTTCGTCAGCCAAAAATGTTCAGCAAAGACCAAAAGGTCTAAACTACATAGAATTCGATAATCTCTTAAGCATTCAATCTTATTAACTTTATTAAAAAAAGTCATCGGGTGATAAAAATAATTTCATTAGTGTCTGTTTTAATTAAGCATCAAATATAATTCTACACATTTAAATATTTTCTAATTAGTTAACTATAAAGATTATTTATTTATTCATCCGAGTAATTTCTTAAGAGCCTAGTAATATCTTTATGATATGTGGTGTATAAAAATAGGAAGCTAAATATTAATGCCCAGTAAACTACTTCAGTTAAAATTAGGAGCTATTCAGTTCCCATCTTCCTATTTTAATTATTTCTATAATCAATCAAGATAATTTTATTTTTCCTTTTACATGTCCTCACTAATTAAGTCGAATATTTGCCCTCTTCAAACCACCAAAGGCCTCAGTGTTTAGGGCGGAAGAATGGACGCCAGAAGATTATATATCTCACAAAAGGAAATGAAACAGCACTAAAGAGGGAGACATGTAGAAAACCTTCGAAGACGTAGAGAACTTTATCTTCTTACGGAAAGAAAAGTACCAAATTAAAACCCCTTTTTCGTAGGGAATTATGAAGAGAGGGCTGGCTTAGTATTTTATGTTAGAAAAAAATATTTTAAACTAAATATTCTTTAATGTGGCACTTTTGTAATAATGCTATCATGAAAGACCTAATTAAAAAAATTTAAAATATATTCCTTTATAAAATAAAATTGCAATATATATTCCTGCCTCAAAGCAAGGTAAATCGGCCATCACATACTAAATTAAAATTAGACCTAGAACTCGGTCGTATTAACACGCTATAAATATACGAAACATAAAAGTAAATTACGCGTTCTCCAAATATGCACAGTTACAAAGTTTAAAATTTGAAGCACCGACCGAGTGGTGCAGGGAATTTTGGTAAGTGGATATCTGCCTTTTTTCACATTCGTGCGTGTCCACAGAGAAGATATGATATTTGTGAGTTCTCGGTATCGTTACAGCGAAGTTTTCATAGTTTATTGGCAAAGAATACAAGAATGTTGTGTCTTGAGTTCCTCCTGGTAGAATGACAGTACCGCATAAAGATATACTCACCGAGACAAGGAAAACATTTTTTACGGTAGTCTTTTGTAACTCTCTGAGAAGTATGGAGGTACGAATCAAACTTACGCACTCTCCACATAAATTAATATCATTCTATAAATTAAAGCCAATTATTATATATACAATAGTAGTGTGAAATGGGGCATTCTAACGCAGCGTCATGACAGGGATTCGGGATTCGACCTTGAGAAGCTTGGTAAGGAAATGACAAACTTCATGCGTTTGCATTCCACTGCGACGGCGGCCATCTTGGCAGCAAGTGCCAACGGCGGCCATCTTGGCAGCCAGTGGCAAAATGTGCAAAAAATTAATTTTTTAAAAATTATTTTTTNAAATTATTTTTTCATAAAATTAAATTTCAAAATTTTGGTTTTTTTAAAAATGAACTTATGAAAAGTTTCAACTTTTCAAAAGTGGAATTTTGAAAAGTCTCAACTTTTGAAAAGTTCGAAAAAAATTTCATAAGTTGCAAAAAATTCTTTTTTTTCGAACATTCCATGGCGGCCATTTTCGAATCCCTAGGCCGACGCCGCCAAGGTGTAAGCCATGGGAGAGAATCCCTAAGCTGACA
Organism: Clitarchus hookeri; assembly: GCA_002778355.1. Lineage (NCBI taxonomy): Eukaryota > Metazoa > Arthropoda > Insecta > Phasmatodea > Phasmatidae > Clitarchus > Clitarchus hookeri. Next base: position 20,888 of record NQII01012281.1, read on the forward strand.
CCAAGGCGAAGACGAAGCTGGCTGGCAATATGGCCGCTGCGAAGAGGAATTGAGCCTGCTGGCTGGCAAGATGGCCGCCCTAAGACAACGCCAAGGTGGTTGAGGCTCTCGACGACGATGCTGGCTGCCAATATGGGCACCCTAAGCCAACGCCAAGGTGGTTGAGGCACCCTACGACGATGCTGGCAGCCAAGATGGCCGCCGCGAAGAGGAAGTTTAGCCGAAGACGTCGCTGGCCGCCCCCCGAAGAGAATCCCTAGGCCGNTTATTGTCTTTGAAAAATAAAATTCAAAGCGACTTTGAAACTGATTATGTATTAAATTTAAATAGTGGCCTTATGCATTATCATGTACGAATAAGATTACATTTGTGAATAGAAAACACGATACAAGAGACAACTAGTTTTGTTTTGTTACTGATGCTTTCCTGGATATGTAGGTGTACACGTACTGCTTCATCGCCCAGAAAGACTGTTTAATTCCTTCAACCACAGATTACAGATGTTCATCGCCACAAAATAGTTTCGAATGATGTACGGACATTCTAGTGACCACAAGAACGTTAGTGGTAGCTGTCGGTATTAAAGCACAGTTTGTAAATAAAAATTTTCATTTCATGGCTGCGTCGAGAAGGGGTGAAGTTGATTTGCGCCGAGTTGAATGTTTCCGAATCAACTGGTTACCAATACGGTGATCGAAAACTTGCGTGGAAATTAAAATTTGTAATATCGATATTACAGATCATCGTAAATTTTTAATAGAGTCATCGTTCGAAACAAGAAGCTACTGGTGTAACTTCTTTCAATTTCACATGTATTTCCGAGTATACGATTTTGTGATTCTCACTGGCTCGGATGACAAATTACTACGCCATTAAAATAATTTGAAAAAATGCAATTATTAAAATTTTTGAAATCCATCTGATTATGAAAATACATCACCAACAGTTTTATATGCATAAATAATTAACTCTGTATAGTATAGCGGATTTTGATTACCCATTATGTCATATTTATTTAGATAAATTATACAAAATTCATGCACTTTCGTCAGCCAAAAATGTTCAGCAAAGACCAAAAGGTCTAAACTACATAGAATTCGATAATCTCTTAAGCATTCAATCTTATTAACTTTATTAAAAAAAGTCATTGGGTGATAAAAATAATTTCATTAGAGNTTAGTGTCTGTTTTAATTAAGCATCAAATATAATTCTACACATTTAAATATTTTCTAATTAGTTAACTATAAAGATTATTTATTTATTCATCCGAGTAATTTCTTAAGAGCCTAGTAATATCTTTATGATATGTGGTGTATAAAAATAGGAAGCTAAATATTAATGCCCAGTAAACTACTTCAGTTAAAATTAGGAGCTATTCAGTTCCCATCTTCCTATTTTAATTATTTCTATAATCAATCAAGATAATTTTTTTTTTCCTTTTACATGTCCTCACTAATTAAGTCGAATATTTGCCCTCTTCAGTCCACCAAAGGCCTCAGTGTTTAGGGCGGAAGAATGGACGCCAGAAGATTATATATCTCACAAAAGGAAATGAAACAGCACTAAAGAGGGAGACATGTAGAAAACCTTCGAAGACGTAGAGAACTTTATCTTCTTACGGAAAGAAAAGTACCAAATTAAAACCCCTTTTTCGTAGGGAATTATGAAGAGAGGGCTGGCTTAGTATTTTATGTTACAAAAAAATATTTTAAACTAAATATTCTTTAATGTGGCACTTTTGAAATAATGCTATCATGAAAGACCTAATTAAAAAAATTTTAAATATATTCCTTCATAAAATAAAATTGCAATATATATTCCTGCCTCAAAGCAAGGTAAATCGGCTATCACATACTAAATTAAAATTAGACCTAGAACTCGGTCGTATTAACACGCTATAAATATACGAAACATAAAAGTAAATTACGCGTTCTCCAAATATGCACAGTTACAAAGTTTAAAATTTGAAGCACCGACCGAGTGGTGCAGGGAATTTTGGTAAGTGAATATCTGCCTAATTTCACATTCGTGCGTGTCCACAGAGAAGATATGATATTTGTGAGTTCTCGGTATCGTTACAGCAAAGTTTTCATAGTTTATTGGCAAAGAATACAAGAATGTTGTGTCTTGAGTTCCTCCTGGTAGAATGACAGTACCACATAAAGATATACTCACCGAGACAAGGAAAACATTTTTTACGGTAGTCTTTTGTAACTCTCTGAGAAGTATGGAGGTACGAATCAAACTTACGCACTCTCCACATAAATTAATATCATTCTATAAATTAAAGCCAATTATTATATATACAATAGTAGTGTGAAATGGGGCATTCTAACGCAGCGTCATGACAGGGATTCGGGATTCGACCTTGAGAAGCTTGGTAAGGAAATGACAAACTTCATGCGTTTGCATTCCACTGCGACGGCGGCCATCTTGGCAGCAAGTGCCAACGGCGGCCATCTTGGCAGCCAGTGGCAAAATGTGCAAAAAATTAATTTTTTAAAAATTATTTTTTCATAAAATAAAATTTAAAAATTAGTTTTTTTAAATGAACTTATGAAAAGTTTCAACATTTCAAAAGTGGAACTTTTGAAAAGTCTCAACTTTTGAAAAGTTCGAAAAAATTTCAAAAGTTGCAAAAAATTCTTTTTTTCCGAACATTCCATGGCGGCCATTTTCGAATCCCTAGGCCGACGCCGCCAAGGTGTAAGCCATGGGAGAGAATCCCAGGCTGGCCGTCCTTCGCGTAGAAGGTTACGAGAACAACATATAAAAAAATTACCTCCACGTGCCGCCGCGCAGCAGCCTACATACATACACACACACACACACACACACACACACCTGTTCGCGCCCGCGTCCAAGAGCGAAGTGACAGGACACGCCACACACATACCCTGTACACAACAGAGAGCGCTCAG
>NQII01012282.1:0-18712 GCA_002778355.1 Clitarchus hookeri
AATATAAAATACATGGTGGATTTCATCACTGGGGATGCATAGGGAAGTGAAAACTGAAGAGAAAAATATACAGGTTATTTTTTTTTGCCAACTGTTTGGTCTCAGCAGTCCCATTAATCTAGGGTGTGATCTTGTGGAAGGCATTACACCAGTTACACAGTGGTGCTGTGATGAAAGCAGAGAATCATGCATTGTAAAGTTCCAAATGTGGTACTTCAGGCATTGAAAGCACACATTAATACACACCACTCTACAATAAAAGCATGAGAGCTGAACAAGCGGTAAACAACACTGTCAAACGTGTGAGATTTACATGAGGTGTTCAAAGTGTCCACCATCCATTCGCTGACCTGTGACTGCAAGCCGCAGAGTATTCCTTGCACATTATTCAGGATTTCCACATCAACTGTAGTAATTGTGGCATGAAGTTTTGCCACCATATCTGCAATCCNCCTTGCACATTATTCAGGATTTCCACATCAACTGTAGTAATTGTGGCATGAAGTTTTGCCACCATATCTGCAATCCACCAATGCAATGGTAATCAGATTGTTTTTTGATGGTAGATAAACACCAAATTCAAATATATAGATTAGTGCCAAAACAATACATACACACATAAGTGGGTCCAAAGTATATACAGTAAAATCTCAATTTAAAGGACTGCACTTTAAAGTATTTCACTTTAAAGTACTTTTTACTCTAAAGTACATCTTTCAAATCCCCAGCAAAAGTAAAAATAATTAAATATATGTTCAGTGTAAAGTAGTTTTTATTATTAAGTATAAAATTCAAAGTAGGCTTTTGTATTTTGTATCAAGATTCAACTGTATACACACAGAGAGGTCCAAACATTCTGAGTGAGTGAAGAGATTTGGATGGCTCTTAACATCAAGGTCTTGAGAGCCGATGAGAGTGAAGCGAGGTGAGTATGGAGCGCCGGAATGAAAGAATGGGGAAAACGGGAGATCTCTGGGAAAAACTACCAACCAGCGGCATCGCTGGCACAATTCCCACTTGCCAAAATCTGGGAGCGACTCTGCCGAGAATCGAACCCGGTTCGCCTAGAAGGGAGGTGAGTAGTCTAACCTAACCACTACACTACCCCCCCCCCCCAAACATTCTGCTCACAGAAAATAACTATTTTCTTTGTTAAGTTCATGAATTTTAAATATGACTAATAATGTTTCTTCACACACAAAAATATATTAATTAAAATGAAGTGAACACAATTTAGGTTTCACTTGATCACTACGTGACTTAGTCAATCAGCAGAAGACAAATCTTAGTTACTGATCAAGTAAACTCCTCTTGAGGCATTCTGAGTGAGACAACACAAACAACTCTGTGGCTTGGATGAATAGCTGTGACTCAAGCAGTCTTCCATTTCAGAGGCGGTAGATTGAAGTCCTTCAGAAGCATCCACTGTCCTACTTGTGTGTTTGGGTTGATTCATAACACTTGGCTCTTTGCTGAAGAACATGCAGGTACTCCAAGCTCTAACTCTTCCACATTCTTCACTGGAACTGTGTCACAAGTTGCCATATATCAGGATGATTTAGTGGCACATGTGTCAGGTTGTGATCTGGAAATGCCATCAGGACTTCTCCAACAAGAAAATGAGCAGGAATCAGCACGTCATATTCCTCTGGGTCCGCTGAAAGAGCATACAAAGGCAGTGAATTCAATACTGCAGAGACATGTGACAACTTGCCTCAGGTGCTGTTTTGTGCTCTTGATGGTTGCTTCTCAAAGACCACCAAAATGGGGGCTTGCTGGAATAAAATGCCACTTGATACCTAATAAAGTACAATCATTCACAATTTATTGTCTGTTTCCTCCTTGGAACAAAGTCTGGTACACTTCCTTTAGGTAGTTGCATATNTACAATCATTCACAATTTATTGTCTGTTTCCTCCTTGGAACAAAGTCTGGTACACTTCCTTTAGGTAGTTGCATATGCCTAAAATGTTTATGCCATTGTCAGAAGACACCTCTGCTGGTATTACATGCAGGGAAACAAATAGTTTCAAGGCTTCTACAAATGTGGCCAGTGACAGCTCTGCGACTAATTCCAAGTGCAATGCTTTGGTAGTCATGCAGCTAAACACACCCATACCTTCAGAACTGTAGTCTTCTTTCATGCTATCGGCTCTCAAGACCTCGTTGTTAAGAGCCGCCCAAATCTCTCAACTAACTTCTTTCATGTTCTAATAGGTGCCCCATGGAGTGACCCTCCAAAGTCAATTCCTACTGATTTAAATTCTCTCACATAAGTAAACCTAGCTTTTGGTAGTCAGCCCATCAAGGGTACTGGCGTAACTGGCTTCACTTTACAACATGGACTGCAATTATGAATAAGACTGTGAATTAAACCTCTAGCCAAGATTGTCTGATAGTCTCTATGAACCAGATTTGGTCCTGGGTGCAGATTTGAAATGTAGGAATTGATGACAATCAACTGAGAACTTTGGAAGAAAAACAGGGTGTTCAATGCTCTCAGGAACTGAGGCGTTGGAGTAACCTGCAGCCCACCCTGACAACTCCTTGCGAGTCAAATCTGTGTTGAGTTCGGGATACAATTCTTCTTTCCCCAGCAATGTGATTTCATTTTTAAACCAGAATGACTGCACCATCTTGATCCAAGTTATTATGGCATATACTAGTTCATCCACAGTTAATCATTCATCCCTGGCAAAGATAACCATGAAATATCACTTTTGCCAGACCCATTCAATGATAAATTTAAGTTTGTTTAGCGAGGATACATTTTGCAAGAGNGAAATATCACTTTTGCCAGACCCATTCAATGATAAATTTAAGTTTGTTTAGCGAGGATACATTTTGCAAGAGTCTTAATGGATCTTTTGAGATGCATCTGCTGTCATGGTGCACCACCAAAACATTAGTTGAACGGGACTTGACTCTGGAAATGGGCCTTGGTCGCAACAATGAACCTGAGGCCAACACACCACAGACTGAGAGGACCACCCAGAGCCTGTGTACCACACTGAAGTATTTACCAGCTGATCAGGATGAGTGCATCTAGAAACAGCGTCTGCAGGGTTTTGTTCTGTTGGAATGTGATTCCACAAACTAGGGGGAAAAAAACTGGTATTCTGCACCCTGTTGGTCACAAATATTTTTTAGTGTGTGAGATCATAGCCTCAACCAAGCCAGTACCACCATGGCACATGTCCAAGCCAGTATTTCCCAAAGTATGGGTTGCGACTCACTGGTGGGTCGCAAACTAAAATTTGGTGGGCCCCGAAAAATATAATTTCATACATAAACATATGCAGGAGTTATAAATGTTATAATTTAGAACCTACACACATGCAACGTAACTGTCAATTAGACGTAAAATACTATGCAGAGTACGCAGTGAAAGCTGTAAAGGGAATAAATAGAAAACAAATGCATCCTTCGCTTTAAAAAATCTGATTTCTTACAACAAAAATGATTTTTAAACTAAATTAGTAATATAACACATTGTGTAACACTGTTTGATTAGGTATCTTTTTGACGTGACAACGTCTTAAATTAGGTTGCGGCTGGGAGTCACTTATGAAAAAGTGTAACGCTCGGTAACGTTACGATGAGTCACCGAACGAGAGAGAGGCCCGCCGAATGCCTTGCGTCTCTCTCCCACTCAACTATGATCGGTCTGCCGCGCGCGCAGCACTACGTTGTCACGTAAAATCTTCGCCCGTAAAACCGACTTTACAGGCAACCATTTTTTTTTTTAAAAATTGTTCTTTAATACTTTAACTTTTTTAAACTATTTTATTAGTCCTACTACCCTTCACTTCCTTACGCTGCGTAAGAAATACAATGTGAACATGATGGAACACCGAAACGGTATGTTTCTCGCATAAGGCATTAAAGTGGGTCGTGAACTTTGGCATTTTTTTTAATGGGTCGTGGTTCATAGAAATTTGGGAATCACTGGTCCAAGCAGCAATCATTACCAAGTTGGTAACCATCAATTCACACAATTTCTTGACATGCTGTCAATGCCTGCTCAACAATATTGCACCACAGAATTCAAGTTTCGTAACTATTAAAAGTTTTCAATGGTGTCACCTTGGAATTAGCCATCACTTTGCTTCATCNCCAAGCAGCAATCATTACCAAGTTGGTAACCATCAATTCACACAATTTCTTGACATGCTGTCAATGCCTGCTCAACAATATTGCACCACAGAATTCAAGTTTCGTAACTATTAAAAGTTTTCAATGGTGTCACCTTGGAATTAGCCATCACTTTGCTTCATCATTCTGCATGCGAAAAACCTAAATTACAGCAGCGTATGCCTGACGCCTTACTGGCCCGGGTATCAGCAAGTATTGACCTCAAGAACTTCTCCCTCCCCCCCCTCTAGGATTGTGGAGTGTGTGGTCTATTAATGGGAATACTTGGCTGTTGGATTTGTGTTAGTGGGCCTGGTTTGGCTGCTCCACCTAAGGCCATCCATCTAAGGCCAAGTGGTACTTAGTGGATGACCTTAGATGGAGCAGGCTTAAGAGAAGGTCGGGTGGTTGTGCATACTGGAGCAAATGTTGGTGGTGCAGACTGAGTTGGTTGAAACTGTAACTTCCTCACAATGATGGGTGGAGCAGTAAGTTGAGAAGCGCTCTAGGTGTGATGGAGAAACACCCTAGCAAATATCCAGCGGTGATCCCTAGTCCAATCTGTCAACTATGGTGAGGTGATCTGCCCACTATTGCATCCCTCTCCCATGCAGAATCCTCTCTTGGCTTAGTATGTACGAAGGATTTCCCAAGCCCTACCTCCGGACCACCAGTTATGAGAAAGGCCCTCCAGGCTGCCTTCTGTCCCCTAGCCTGACAATGAAGCATAATGTAGTTTAGTTAGAGAGTAGGAGATAGAGGGTGTACGTGAGGAATAGCACGTCTTACAGAATTTCCACAATGTGGATTAGTGCACTGAGGTTAAGTCCAACTTCTGGAGAGCCAACTTCTTGCCAGCGCCTGTGTCATGATGGGCTCGCAGCCCCTTCTTAGGTGTTCAGTGAAGAGGGTTAACACTGCACACCGTAGTCCCCATGAAGGATCAACTCTTGTTGCTATTAATTCAACCTCAATCCCTCCAGAGAGGTTTACTCAAGAAGTGTGGGATAGTCCTGAAACCAAGTGAACTGCCGGCAGAGCAGACTAAAGCCCTCTCACCCCGTCCTCAGTAGCAACTGACAAAGCACGATGGTCACTGTATGTAATTATCACTTTTAGAGAGGTGTGAAAGTATAACAAAATAGCTTGAATGGAATGAAGGGGAAGGCGGAGCACGTCCATACCTTGACTGTAGACAAAATGGGGGTTAGAGGGATGAAGGTTTCGTGTGCTTGTATAGTGACAAGCAATGAGAAAAGACACACTCCAGCCTGTACCCAAGTGTTTGTCTGAAGGGCAGAACCAAAGATACCAAGTACAGCTGATTACAGTCAATATGGTTGTATTGGGGTGAGGGTAACCCCTATAGCAAGGTGAGGGTAACCCGTGCAGAAGATGCCAACATGTAGCACTGAAGTGGTTGTATATCAAGGTTAAGCAAACTAGTGCAAACAATAACTATGAGCCATCTGGGAGCATCACCCCCTCCTGAGACACCTGGCCCACTTAGAACCAGCGGCTGGGATATATTAGAACAGCAGTAGTTAAAAATTAAATAAAAACTGCTTGTGTATGTGCATTAGTATGCTTAATTTATTGCGAAGCTAGCTAGCTGCTGACCCCCAAGGGGCTAGGCTCGAGATGATTGCCAAGTGTTACACCTGAAGGCAAAACTAAAAAGTGACTGTGCTTCAGTGTCACTGACAAAGCTGAGATGGCAGCTCGAAGCCTCTTATATATGGTCTGATCTTTGGCAAGCAAGGGGAGCGGGCAGAGGAGAGAGAGAGAGCTGATCACCTCTTTGCACGACTGCGACCTCTAGTGGAAGGCAGTGGAGGGGCTGCAAGAGGCAGTTCCATGTAGTATACATGGCTGCTACATAGGAATGTCTGGATATTGGCGGCCATCACCCAATGTGATGCAGACCCAGTGCGTGTGATGGCATTATTATATGAGATATGTTTACCTTCCGTTTAACACAGCTTGAGTTCAAGGCATTGAACACATACTTGGATAATAAACAACTGAGAGGCTCCATCTAGAAGCACACATACCACCTGATACTGTCCCACCATCTTTGAAACAAATAAGTGCAGTTTTCTACAACGCTGTGGTATTAATAGGTTTTCCTCTCTGAGCAGAACACAAGGCTATTGCGTTACTATTTTCACCACCTGAGTTAGAATCAATATCTGAATTTGAGGTTTTATTATTAAAATCACAAACCTCTGTAGCATGTGGTAACATGTGATGTGATGCTTAGCAATATTGGCAATGGTATTTGATGCTGTGTGATATGCATTAAAACAGTTGAAGCACAAGTTGTTCTCTCTTACCTGCTTTTTTCTCTTCTCGGGTGGGCTTTACAAAAACATCTGGCACCTCTGAAGGGCATGCATACAACTACTAGGGGTCTGTGAATATTCTAAAACTGTGAATTTATCACAAACAATTTTATATTCAATTCAAAAACTCAATTCGAATCTGATTAAAAAAAAAAGAGTAGAAACTGAAGAGTAACCTTTTACCATGCAATGTCTCCAACTAGCATTTTAAATCTAGAACACTTGAGGCAAATAAAAATTATATCCTAACTAATATTATAAATGCGAAAGTGTGTTTGTTTGTTTGTTATTTGTCCTTTCACGTCGCAATGGAGCAACAGGTCGACGTGATTTTTTGTGTAGAATAAAAAGACCTAAAAAAAACTCTGCGGTAGCATATATCGATCTATAACAGAGAAATACTAATAAGTGTTTTTACCATTTAATTCACAGACACGTTGAGTTTTATAAAATGTATAGATTATAGAAGATTAACAGTAAGTAAAATTCAACTTTATTAAAAAAAAATCTAAACAATAATAAAACTGTATTCCATGCAAGCGGAGGTGCGGGGACAGTTTTTTGTGGGTGTGTGCATGCGCGCGCTTGTGTGAGTATATATATATATGTATATATATAAAGCAAAACATGCTATACTGGAAAAAGACAAAAGACTAACTACACCTGAAGGTTACTTGATGGTTACAATACAAAGAAAGATATTCAACATACAGCATACAAAAAAAAGTTGCACCGAACGACACTCTGCAAAATAAGAATGAATGAAAAAACTAAAAAATAATACTGTCTCATTTAACACTTTCCCTTATTAATGTAGTTTCCCCCCCTCCCAAAAAGTCCTATGCTAATACACAGGGTCTTATAACAATTATTCCCCAAGGGTTTTGTGAGAACATGGGCTAATTGATATTCACTTGACAATTTTGAATGAGTAACTTCTAGTCATTCACTATTTCACAGACAAAGAAATGTTTGATGTTTTGAAACGGGAATTCCTCTTTTGATTTTAAATCCAAAATAGAAGATGAATACAACAGATGCCTTGTGGACTGTCTTTTTCTTTTTCTTGTAAAATTTTTCAAATGGAATTATTTTTTGTCACAGATATTCAAGAGTAGTGAAATTGATCCAAAATACTATTTAGAATTGCCAAATAACCTTGTCAAGACAGTTAATCTGCAACACTGTTAAAGAGCTCCTAGTCTTGTTCCCGGAAGCAAGATTAACTTGTTACAATTGGGTGTTATTGATTTTATGTAAAATTGTTGGGCTTATGATTGATTATGATCCATTGATGCGTGATGGCTAGTAGCTGAGGAACACGTCTGCTACGGCATTGAAGTCTTTTAGGTGTGTCAGGTCAGGTACTCTGGCTCGGGCCAGACACTAATGAGGTGGAGTTTGAAGAATCTGGCACTTGGCCTTAACAATACCCTTGTATAGGGGAGGAAGGGCAGGCCATCTGCTGGAAACGTAATCAATCACTTCGCGGTGAGGACTCCGGGTGGCTGGAGTAAGGGTTGCTACTGGCTTACCTCTGTCAAACCTCACCTGGAAGGATTGAAGCATTGAAAACCAATTACTACAAATACATAACCTATCACCTCTGAAAAAGGGTTTAAAATTACTTAATTTATACCAGTAATTGAATCACTCTTGTAAAATTATTTTGTGCGTGAAAATTTGAGATGCAGAAACAATCTCAAAATAAAATTGTCCTGGCCTAGTTCAAATTCACCATATTAGTATTTTTAGTAGCATCAGTTCGGTCACGATTTGGTTGCAATTTGGTAGTTTTGTATTTTAGCAAGTTTCATTACATACTATCAGGTGTACAACCTTGCTTCCGCCGTTTTTCCCCCAACATTTGAGGCTTTATTGTTAAAATGTGATTACATATTTATGATTAAAAGTACTGTCCGTCGCTAGCCACTACTTTGTCCCATCTTTCTGGCAATTTTCGGATACCATCTCGAAAAAACAATGCGTCTTTTGAGGCGACCCACGAATCGGTCCATTTTTTGGCTTCTTCATACGAGCGGAAATGCTGATCGGCCAGGCCGTGTGCATTCAATCGAAACAAATTGTAGTCGGAAGGAGAAACGTCTGGAGAGTACGGTGGGTGGGGTAAGACCTCCCATTTCAGCGTTGCTATGTATGTCTTGACCGGTCTTGCGACATATGGCCGAGCATTGTCATGCTGGAGGATAACTTTGTCGTGTCTCTCTTTGTACTGTGGCCATTTCTCCTTCAAAGCTCGGCTCAAACACATCAATTGCGTTCAACACCGATCCCCTGTGATGGTTTCACTCGGTTTCAACAGCTCATAAGATACCACACCAAGGTGGCCTTGGTCCCGTGCATATTCAGCCTGACCGTCGACGTGGAGGCATGTCCGGGCATTCCCCATGGTTTTCTGGGCTTGGGATTATCGTAGTGGACCCATTGTTCGTCGCCGGTCACAATGCGATGTTGAAACCCCTTCCGATTCTGTCTTTGAAGCAGCTGTTCACAAGCAAAGAAACGCAGTTCAACATCTCTCGGTTGCAACTCGTACGGAACCCAATTTCCTTGCTTCTGTATCATTCCCATGGCTTTGAAGCATTTTGAAATGGCTTGTTGTGTCACTCCCAATGATTCTGCCAATTCTTCTTGCGTTTGGCACGAGTCTTCATCAAGTAATGCCTCCATTTCGGAATCTTCGAAACATTTCTCTCTTCCACCGCCATGCCGGTCCTAGACGTCAAAATCACCACTCTTAAAGCGTTGAAACCACTCACGACACGTTCATTCACTAAGAGCAGCCTCACCGTACGTTTTCTTGAAATGGAAGCAGAAAATCAACAATTCCCGCACATGCCGAGCATTTGGCTCGAAAACTGACATCTTCGCTCGAGAATAAATTTATGATGCAAACACAAATTCACTAATGTGGTGATGTCGTTATGTTGACAGATGTCCAAGCTTACTGTGTGACATTATTGATCTACATATTTCCACCAGCACTTACCGCTGCAGCCATCAATCGAAAAACGGTGGAAGCAAAGTTGTACACCTGATAAAAACTAAATACTAAAATATTAAGTACATCATTTTGTTGACTAATTCAGTTAACATGATTTTTTTTTTGCGTGACCTATACGTTTCTCACTCAAATAAAAAAGAAAAAACCCACAACAAAGCAAATGACTTCAACGTTACCACGGCAAAGGACTTATATAAAGAACATAGTACTTTATTAATTTGCATGTGACAGAAACTATCTCTTTATTCCACTCATGCAATGTTCACTTTTGCACTTTTTGTGCTTTCTTACAACTTTGATATGATGTTTCTTCATTCACAACATCGTAAATTACGTGCGCTTACTTCACTGTTTGCAAGAAGAAATTATATTTGTAGCGTTTTAATATTTCAGAAGAAAAAAAAAAGCGTTATCGTAAAAGGAAACTGAAACTAAGTTTCTCGACATCTCACAGCTTTGGAACGACCATGTGGCATCTGTCATAGCTGTTTACTAGACTACTAGCGCTGTTGGTTTAATTCCGCAGCAGCGCTGATAGTACTCAAGCAAATAAGCCAGGCCATTTCAAAAACAAAACACATTTGATTATAACAAGAAATACATTTACATGCAATTGTTTTAAAAAATTAACAGTGTAAGTTACAAAAAAAATGCCAAAACGAAGTGTCTGCGAAATGCCTTTATATGTAGAGACCATAATGGAAATTTCCTGTATTTACTAATGATGCAGTCCCAATCTCGTCCTTTTCTCATGGGAATATTTATTTTCTGCCCCACCCGACATTTTCCTGACTCAAAATCTCCAATCCCACCCAGCTATGTTTTGTTTATGGTAAACACCAGCCTGTTATAGTATTATCAATCTACAATTATTGTGTCTATCAGTTGCGTGTGATGAACAGATTCCTTTGTTGTAAAACATAGTGTGTTTTCACTGTGCTATTCTTGCAAACTTTTTAATAATTTCATGTGTTGATGAACATTTATCATGGCAAGTGAGGTTTGGATAAAATTCAGCACAAGTTGTGCTGAAGCGAGCTGCTGAAAATTAACTGGCGTTTCTGGGGGTGCATTGCCTTACAGACTTGTGGCTGGCATGCCCTTCGGGTCTCGTCATCCGTTGGCGATCTTCGGTGAGTGTGGCCCCTCCTTCATGAGCAGTGCTGCCTTGCTGTGCTCTCTCGGGGGTGGCGTGAGGTTGGGGTAGTTTTCCTTGTGTGCGGGTGGTATCTGCCGTTCACTTAGGGGCAACTCACTTGCGTTGCTGGCTGATATCCCTTCTAACGAGATTTTGCTGGGTAAGGGTAACTTGCATGACTGTAACTTTAATGCTTTAGACAACTTTCCTTGTGTTTTACATTTCCAAGGAGGCTGTATGCTGGCCTTGGAAGCGGCCGGTCATGGTTCATGGTTCATGTCTCGTCTGGGACACATGGCGCACAGGTGATGATGCGTAGTCGGCAAAAGAGAAATAGTCAAAATACACGTCACGCACCATTAAAAGTTTCAACTATAGACATGCAACTATAAAAGGTTACTATCATTTATATTGTATAACTTTTGTAAGGTAATTTTAGTGGACAAAAGTCTTGAACAAGTGATTCAATTCTAAAAGCTTTGAAATTTGAAAAAAATAAGAGGTTCAATTCGAAATTTGATTTAATTTCAAAAATGCTGATTTGCAGATCCCTAACCACTAAATGCACAACACGTTTGCTTGTCGTATGTTTTGTCCTGAATGGATACCAGTACAATCTTTGTGGTGTAAGCAGTAAGAGAGTTGGCTGCTGCATTTCCTGGCTGGAACTTGTAGCCACTAAAGAATGCCTTGCTGCTTGTATTTAAAGCTGTTACTCGGTTGCCCTTTTGCAATAATTAACTGAAGATGCTCTGCTGCCATAGCTCTGCATTCCAAGAACTTATTAACTGTGTGTAAGTTGATATTTCATCCTCTTGTGACATATCGAAACCTTGTCTCAAAATGCATCCAATTTTTCCAGAAATATATTACACAGCAGAAAAAATTTCACTTCGCAACTAAAATTTTTTTTCTTTAAAGGAATTCAAGTTCTCTTCTACAGTTTTAACAAACTTGGTAAGGGCTACTTTGAAGGTGCAAAATCCTCTGAACATGGATCAATGAGGTAATGCATAGACTCCGGAATTTGCTTTTCATAAGTGCACACATGACATCGTAGTTCTTATCAATCAAAAGAAAAGTATTCACTAAATCAACAGAATCGCTCTACATGCACCCTAACAAATAATGTATTTTTTTGGGGTCTTTTGTCAAGTGTAGGGTGTCTTTGACCATAGAATTACATCATTCGCAAACCATGTCCACTCTGCTCCATTCCCATAAAAAACTGGTAACAGTAATGGTGGAAACACTGCAGGCTGACTTCCATACCTGATTGATGAAGCACGCTCACTCTAGAAGACATGACTTGGATTTTATTAAGTTTATACTTGTTCTAAACTTATCATAATTCTCGAAATACAGCTTAATGTATAGTGAAGCACCAAATTCAAATATGTAGTTTAGTGCAACGTACATATACATACAAATAAGTCCAAAGTACATGCATATATAAACATGAGTAGTTCCAAACAAATCTCACATTGTACAAGTTTTCAGCACTCGCAGTTAATAGTTAACAAGTTCTCCAGAACCAGCTGTCATTCTTTTCTACCTGCACTTGAAATTCTAGTGTGCTCTCCCAAGCATGTCAACCCTTGGTGAGAATCACCAGCCAACTCTTAGTCTTTCCTTCTCCACGACATTCCCACATGATGAGCAAGCAACCCTACTTGCTTGTTAGCAAATACCAGACAACCATAGCAACTCTAGTCTGAAGGAAAGAAAATAAATACATACAGCAATAAGGTGGACGGCTAAAATTTTTGAACTTAAAACAGAAGCCTATTCTTTACTTTATTATTTAAAAAATTCCATACAAATTGTGACATCTGGTGAAGGTACATTTTGTTTTGCTTCTAAAATAGATGTGTTGGTGCTCAGCCATGAAACTTATTTCAGTGCTTTGCTAGGAGATTTTGACGCGTGACAGCATTTTATTTATTTACGACTCCGCCTCATCTACATGTGACGTCACACCACCTCAAGCGGGTTTCGAACCCATGAAGGTTGCTTCCAGAGCCAACCATCCCCTAGGCAAGGGGCACCTAAGGACCCGGCAACCAAAGCAGTCTACGCCATTATGCCAGACGCCACGTGCCCTGTAATCACCCCCGCATGCGACAGAACCTGAAGCAAGACTGCCTCTAACCCGGCAGCAGAGACTCAACCCACACACAAGGAAAACCGCCACTTCCAGCCTCCCCAGAGAGAATGCAGCCAGTGCTGCGAAAGGAGGAGCTCACGCATGAAGATACTAGACAGCCGACTATATACGTCGGCACGTGCCCCAAAAATGCCAGTTAATTCTCGGCAGCTAGCTCCATAACTACTAGTGCTGGAGCTTTCTGCCTACTGCCTTCCTCACGAAGGACCACCACAATCTTCCAGAAGCCTTCTAGACCAGCCACCCCAGAAGAAGTCTTCTCCCCCTTACACTCACTACCACTTTGGTAGTGACCTCCGAGTCTCTTCAGAACAATCAGCGTAGACAGTTAGGGTTCAGAAGTTATAATAGCTACTTAACTAGTCTGTTCTTGATTAGTTTTGCCCTAAATCTCCTTCACCGGGTTATCGTAGTATACTTCCACCGGTTAAAGTACAACTGATTAGCTAGGAGATAGTATGGGCCACCATGTCTATTCCTCTGAGGAATAAACACGCGTTCTTACCTTAACCTTGTGTACTGATTTTAGGGTGACTGGTACTTTATACCTCATAGACGTCAACGCACAAAAGAGAAGCAGGAGACTGCATCTTAATATTAATATTGCCAGAACTAGTGTAGGACTGCAGGCTGCAGAAACTAGTGTAGGACTGCGGGCTACTCTTAACCGGGCGCACGTACGTCACCAAACACAACACATTCAATGGTCACCCGTATCGTGAACCAAGTACTCCGGTACTTGGAATATTGTAAGGTAGAGCTACAAACACTAGGAATACACGCGACAAAGCGGCTAGACATCCAGATCAGATAACCAACTCCATCCACCAAGTTGAACTTCGCCGGTTGAAGTGATAGGACTTATTTCGGTTGGTCAAACCTCTTCTGGTTACACATTAGCCAGAGAACTTGTTGCATGCTCCTACTCATGTGGTAGACCATAGTGCCTTCCCCTTATGCCCTTCACCCATAGAAGCGGTGCAAGGTGGAGATCTAAGAAGGCAGCTACCGCCTCTAAACCTAGTCAGTTGCTCTGCAACCCTCTATCATCTGCATTCAGTAGCCCCTCCTCATGGGAACGAGCTCAAGCCGCATGATGACTGGCAAGGCATCACCTCCCAATCCCCCCTAGCACTCTATTTCAGCCACCCCAGAAGATTGCTGGCGAATAGCACCTGATTGTAGTCCGTCTACGACTGGGCATACCAGTACCTCTGGGCATTGCCAGCCTGCATTTCGAGACGCTGCAACCAACCATATGGAAGCCGTCACCGCCTGCAGTAGCAACCAGCGCAGCTGCCCTAGGGCAAGGCACATGTTCCAGCCAGCACCAGAGCCAGGATCTACCCCGGGTGAGACCGAACCAAGGTAAATGTGTGCTAGTGCTGAAACTCGCCGCACGTAAAGCCATAATCGCCACACCAACTTCATACTCAGCCAAAGACTGACAAATCCCTCTTTGAACCAAGGCATAGTCAACGTCAAACACTGCATTATTCAAACTCCCTCTCAGTGAGTTTGAAGCCAGTGCCTCTGTCCGGCACTATAGAACCTTTGTCTGACAGTGACTTCTCAGACTTCCACTAGACGTCACACGCCAGTTGATTAAATTGTGTGTTTGAGAAAAATTAAAGGACTAAGTTGGAATAAGTAAGATGGAAGTTATACAATTTTTGGTTTCTGCTTTGTTGCATTCATTTTACTTGGGCTTGGAAAATTTATGAGATGTCTTTATTTTTTTATGGATTTCAACACTGCACAGTCTGAGCAAGAATTCTCATAATGTTGGAGACAGTCTTCTTCAGTAACCACCTGATAAGTGTTTATCTATGCTTCCAGCTGCCAATTACACTTTGGGGGCCTATTTAGACCATTAGTTGTACCCACTACTATACTGTGTACCATATAAGAAGGCCACAGTCTTGAAAGTTGACAATCGCAGCGCCTTTTCGTTCATGTATCCATTTGCCATCAACTGGTGTGTCAAGTATAGGCTTTGATGTGGCGAGTCAGCGCGTCCAGGAGGTGCTGCTACGTGTGGCAATTGGTGAACTGCTTGGGTGGCGCTGCATTCGTAAACGGAGCTTGGAGGACGTGTGTAGGGTTGTTCGTAAACGCTGTACACAAAATATATGTTACTTTAAAAATTATACAGAGCTCGCGGGAAAAATGAAAGCATTGTATATGCGTGCAAATACGTTATTTTAAACAACAAAACTATAATATGTTTCTAGGTGTAGTTCGGGATATGGATATCAGATAGCGTGGAAGGGCATGTTGTAACAGATGGCGCGCCTGTACCTCCATAAGATGGCACCACATGGTTGGAGAGTCCGGAAATGTGAAAAAAGGATTTGAAATTGCATTTCACTTGGATACGGATAGTTTTATTGTGCATCTCATTTTGAACACCTATACATTACTATTTTATCACGAAGTTTCGTTTCTAAAACTAACACCTGCTGTTTTATGACCACGTAAAATAAAATGTATTAATTAATCTACGAACTCTTTCTTATCCGCGTATTTTCTGCTTGTCTGATGTGCGTCGGCACTGATCTCAGAATAGCCAACGTAATATCAATTTCTGTTCGTTCGTGCATCAGCTGATACAGGATTTTGTAAATGGCACGTTGTTTGTTTTGAATACATCAAATTGCCACTCACTGACTGTCAGAATGTGGCCTTCTTACATTAAATGAACTATAATGAGGTATTGGGTGTGATTCATCACTTAACAAGGTAAATTTTTCATAGTTTCCTTATCTTTTTGTGCATTGTCCACCGTTCAGAAGAAAATTACGATTCAGTGCGACATCTGTTCACAAACTGACACCAAATTGTATTAATGAATATTTACAGCCAAATTTTNAAAATTACGATTCAGTGCGACATCTGTTCACAAACTGACACCAAATTGTATTAATGAATATTTACAGCCAAATTTTAAAACATGCTTATTGATTTTAATGAAGTTTGTAAGGGATGATTGCAGTGCATACTCAGTTGATGTTTGCTGGATGCAATTTTTTTTTAAACACAATGGTAGAACAAGTTTTAAACTCATGCTTGCGCTTTGTGTGTGTCTCTCTCTCTCATTATATATATATAAAATACATGCAAATCCACACACATGCATGCACACATGTGCACACACACACACACTCTCTCTCCCTCTCACACACTAACACTCACTCTCACTCTCTTTCTCACACAGACTCACTCTCACACTTACACAAAGTCTCTCTCTCTCACTCCCCCCTCTCTCTCTCACTCTCCCCCTCCCCCCTCTCTCTCAAGCAAAACAGATTTTTTTAAGAGCGTTGTATTACTTATAAATCTTACTGGCTCAATATGAATTAGTTTTGTTATAGAAGTGTATCAAGTTGTAAATTGTTTGTATTTCCTATTTATTAAATAACAGAGGGTTGAGGTGGACAGCACTGTACAATGGTGGCAGTAGCTTACACAGTATTAATGATGAAAGTGAGTTTCTGNCAGAGGGTTGAGGTGGACAGCACTGTACAATGGTGGCAGTAGCTTACACAGTATTAATGATGAAAGTGAGTTTCTGCTTCGAAAGTTCTAATATATATTGTAGAATGCTGTATTTCTGCTAGAAAAAAATTCAATACAGTAAGATTTTGAGACAATTGTTTAAAATGGTTTGTGATTCATTGCATTTTAGCACATTCACACTATGTTAAAATAAGAAGTAATGTCCTGCAATTTGACAATTTTCCATCTTCGGTCACCACATAAAGACGCGTCTAAGTAAAACCTATACCTTTAAACTGATGAAGGAAAATAAAATTTTTGTATCAAACATTTTGTATTACTAGAATACATTACTAGAATTGTATTTAAATATGATCTTAGCACATTTTCACAAAGAACAAACTCCTGCAATGAATGGTAGCAAAATCATAATTTTTAAGTGTTCAATGTAGTTAATATATTTTTGTAATATTTAATTTAGCATTTTAAAATTTACATGTTGTTCTCACCTGAAAGAGAACCAACATGGAATATATGGGGAAAGGAACCGTACAAACCTGGCTGGCCTACAAGACATACACACACGTCATTCTTGGATAACCTGATGAACAAACAAACTGAAATCAGGGTTGACACCACACAATAGGTAACTCCTTCCTAACAAATCCTTGACCCAATGTGGCCTGGTATTGAACTAGGAACATCAAAAGTGAGAGGCTAGTGAGTAAACATTTAACCAATCATAGATTTAAATTTTTCATATATATATATGGTACAAATTTTTTCACTGTCTTATACCTACATCCATCACTCGACTTGAAATAAAGGGAACTACGTTGTTACTTGAAAACAGTTCAAAGCAATGTAGTTCCGGTTTTTTTTTTTCACCTCCGAAAAGTGTTTTATAATAGCAGTATGCATTTCATGTACTGCTGTGATAAAATACAAAATATACACATAAAATTCTGTTGCAAATGATTTTCTGAACATTTATTTGGATTGTGATGTCTGTTTTAACATGGTAAGGATGAAGCATCGTAAGTGGTGGTGAACACCCGCAAGCTCCTTTGTCGCACCTTTCTGGAACCTTTGATGGGCAAACTCGGGCCCAAACGTCAGCAAGTCCTCCAAGTCCTGAACCGGGCCAAGAATTCCCTGGCAGTACCTGAGCACAGCGGTAACGTCAGGCAGGGTGAGTAACGATGGTAGCTGGGTGGCAGCCGCAGCCGCGGACCCACTCAGGGCACCCAGATACATGCGGAGGGTCCTTGCATTGAGCTTAGGGTGCAGTTTGGGCAGCAAGGCGAGCAGGAGCTTCAGAATGAGCCCTGCCACAGGTCCTGGGTTTTCCCTCAGCGAGGTCCACAGGGAGTTCAAGACACGCAGGGCGGCATTGGTCCTCCGGGGCTGGTAACGCTCTAGCCTGGCAACGACACCGTCCAGCCACGATAACAGGCCGTAGCTCGATACCAATACGGACGCTGCCTTGGGTATCTTCACAGAGGACTGCATTACTTGCAGAATCAACACCTGCCACAGAAATAGTAAAAAGAACAAGGTTATAACCCTGTCTGTCTAACAGATACAACTGATGTAAGCCACCTTGTTAGTGTATATTTTTTAAAATGATAAACAGATGTGAAGAGCACCAATTACAGGTCAACAGATTATGCAAATGTGTTAAAGTATATGGTTCAAAATATTTTAGACTACATAAAATAAAGAGTAGAAGTAACATAAAGTAAGAAGATAGGGAACTATGTACACATTTTGGAGATAATCAAAAAGGAAAACAATGCAAATGTTTTACAAAAATTGAAAAACATACTGTGTATTAAATGAAAGAAAAATGTTTTTGTATCCAAGCATAAATTAATGAAAGCCTAGAATTTTAAATACAGTAAAAATTAGTGTACGAAATTTCCTCCTCACCCCTGTTGCACATTCATTACTGTACTGCCTCAAAAACAAGTATACTATCTGATGAAAAGTATTCTCACACCTTACCATTTACACTTTTCCTCTTACGCAAATAAATTGATATTAAGGTTGCTGCCTACCCGAAGCTTCTTCCCACATTCGAGGCCGAGAAGTGCAAGAGCAATAAGACGACACTGCCACGTGCATAAAGTACGCAATTGCCGCTAAGCACAAGGCTCTGAACTGGCGTGCAATGTTGTTGTCGCACTGCGTGTACCTATGGGACTTTTAGTGGTGACCCTATTATTTTATTGGTGGAAAGTCTGCAGTAAGGTACAGTGCGGGGTCCTTGAGTAGTTCTGTATGGATTTGATGGATATATTTTGAGCTACAGTGCTTTGAAAAAAGCAGTTTTTAACAGTTTCAGAGTACTCGGAAATGGTGTTTCTAACATGCGTGACATTTTGAAAGTACTCAACAGTCCT
>NQII01012283.1:1908-14419 GCA_002778355.1 Clitarchus hookeri
GCGTGTGTGTCCCACCACTCCCTTTTCAATTTTTCAACGCGTGAACCGAATTTCACCAAACTCGGTATACATTAAGTACTTCGTAAGAACACCTGACCTTTATAATTTTTGATCACGCCAGGTGCTTACTTTCTAAATGGCGGTTATTTAAACATTACGGATTATAATGTCATAACTCGGGAACCATTCGACGGATTGAAACAAAATTTTATAAGTTGGCATTGCATTATGTAAGCATTGAATTTAGTAACGAAAGATAGCGTCACGTGTTAAAATATAAACTTTATTTTATAACTCAAAAACTGCTCATTGAAACCTTGCCAGGTTGGCAAGTAAATTTTTATAAAGTAGGCAAAGTAATCGAATGCAATTTGTATTGATTAGGTAATTATTTTCAAAATTGCGGACATCCAAATATTTTTTATTAGTTAGTCAAATCTCGACAAAATTTTGTATGCTAAAACAATCTATTACAAGAATAGTATATCCCAACACGAATAATAAATAATGTTTTTATGTCATATCTCGAGAAACAGATGAATTCAGTTTAGCATGCTATATTGTCGAGACCATATAATTTAATTCAAATAAACTTTGTTTTCTAGCAATATATATTACAACGAACTTATGTTTCCACAAAAAATATCTTCTATTTGTCACTCTGGAAAATAGCATCAAATAACTAATTAAAAATATTTATGTCATATCTTTGGAGAAAACAAACATATTTGTACGAAATTTGGCAAACAAGTAGAGCTATGGCAGGCAGTGTAATTTACTGTTTCAAGTCACGTACTTAATTCTTTAATGGCGGTAATTTGAAAAGTTAATTTTGAATGTCATATTTTAACGTATGCAATGACTGTAATACTCACAGTTAAGTTGGCAACACTACCAGGAATATTGCCATGTTTTAACTTCCTACCAGTCGTAAAGTTAAGAATTGTGGTCACCTGAAATTCAGTTTCTTTTTGCNAATATTGCCATGTTTTAACTTCCTACCAGTCGTAAAGTTAAGAATTGTGGTCACCTGAAATTCAGTTTCTTTTTGCAGTATTAAAATAAGGAGAAAATGTGGCGTGATTCTAGCACATATAAGTTTCTAATTTCACATCATCGCCTGACTGACGCAACTGTAGAGTTGGCTGATTCATTGTTTTGTTTTTGTATTTTTTTTTCGCTCCGCGCTTGTGCATCAACAAAACATAGAGTTAAGATCAACGTGATTTAAAATGTTTGTTTATATATTATGAAACAAAGCATTCGTTACAGTAATTAATAAAATGTTTTTAAACGTGTACTGAGTGAATTGGCATTGCTTCTGTTCAGCCATTGAGTTTCGTGACAATTGTTTTCCTAACGGTCGGTACTCGTAATGTAATAGCAACCCCGCCATTTGCTTGTGAGTTGCATTGTACTAAATTATTGATTTGTGATGTATTTATGCAATATAATTCTACTCACAAATGTTGTTAAACATAATTCTTAGGTCGTTTAACGATTCTGTAAGGCACGTTGTCTTCTGTAAGAACGAGTAAAAACACCGTACTATCTAAAAGTGTGCCTTTCTTTANACGATTCTGTAAGGCACGTTGTCTTCTGTAAGAACGAGTAAAAACACCGTACTATCTAAAAGTGTGCCTTTCTTTAGTGGGCGAACGTTGTAACACTTAAGGCGGATGTTCGAAAGGTCTTGGCGTTGTTTTTATAACGGGATAGAGAATGTTTGAATATTATGCTATTCTTTTGATGACGAAACATGTTTTCTTATGTCCTCGGAAGTGTTGACTATAGTTAAACGCATTAATTTACGTCTACACAGAAAAATAATCGTGAAAGTCTATAAATTTCAAAAAGCAATATTATGTGCTGCAATTAACGTGTACGTGTTTATAGTGCTAATTATAATATTTANGTCTATAAATTTCAAAAAGCAATATTATGTGCTGCAATTAACGTGTACGTGTTTATAGTGCTAATTATAATATTTATTACTTTTTGTTGTTTATACAATGAGTATTCAGTGGGAATATGAACCAGCTGATTTAAAAACCAGCTGAAAGTCACCTGACAGTGTTTATTTTGATAGGTGCACGGAAAGATACGCAGCCAATTGGCTGAAAGCATAAATTTAACAGTGCTTTCAGAAAGTGCTCACTTTACAGTGGACAGTCTTTACGTATGTTTCCGTACGCTTTCACCCATCCTTTACAGTGATGGTGTTTTGTACAANACTTTACAGTGGACAGTCTTTACGTATGTTTCCGTACGCTTTCACCCATCCTTTACAGTGATGGTGTTTTGTACAAAAGTGTGTTTGTCTCTGAAAATACAAGATTTAATACTGTAACAAAAATAACATAAAAACATTTTCTTCCAGTGTATNAAGTGTGTTTGTCTCTGAAAATACAAGATTTAATACTGTAACAAAAATAACATAAAAACATTTTCTTCCAGTGTATCTGTTCTCACTTCCCGTCCAAAATGCCCAGGCACCCATCACAGTGAATTTATTCTAAATGAATTTATGGTGTAGTCGGGAAACACTCTATATCACGGAGAAAGCTCAATCTCGCCTATAATCCTGAATGCACGGTTCCCAAAACTGATAGGAGGATAAGGGATTGAAGAGCAATATCGTGATTCTCTCCTTATTCTATAAATAGCCTACATGATAAAGTTACTGCCAGCAACTAAATTGACATTTCAGACAACCACGCACATTCCTCTTTTAAAATGTTATCCAGAAAATATCAGAATGTGCTCAGTCCGGGTTTGAGGTTCATCACAATTGCTCATGTTGTTAACCCAGACACTAGTTGTAAACATCGCCGAGAAAAAAAAAAAAAAAATAGATTGTAAAGTAAGAAGAAGATTTCCTCTTTAATCATTTCGCAAGAATACTGAGATTTCCTTTTTGCTAGAGATAAAAAAAAAGNAGTAAGAAGAAGATTTCCTCTTTAATCATTTCGCAAGAATACTGAGATTTCCTTTTTGCTAGAGATAAAAAAAAAAGTTGTATATTAAAGCTTGGCACTATATTAACCACCAAAAATACGCAATGTAACTGTTGTCAAGGATAGGTTGAATAAATCAGGAATCATTAAGAAAATTATTCAATAAAAATTTAAAAATAATAAAAACACATTTTCCATTATTGTGATTTCAGTTAATTCTGATAACAACATATATGACAGCCAGCAGTATTCAAAATGTTTGAACCCATGAGCAACGTTTCAGGTTTCAACGACGCGTCTGTATCCAAGCCAGGCGAAGAATACAAAACACGTTACAACACTAATAATTTATAAAACACTAGCTGTGCCCGCGGCTCCGCTCGCGTGGACTACGGAATTATTGTTAATGTTTCTTTTTTAAATAAAGTTGAATATTACTTGGCGTTAATTATGAGATAAATAATAATTAGACAAATATTTTAAATTTAAACATACTTTTACTTTTTACATTTTAATATTTTGCATGAAGTCATTTGTTGATTTTTTTTTTTCTAATCTAAAGGCATATATTTTATCGCAAGACCTCTTTGTACACAAAGTTGTACGCTTATTAGTATTTCTCTGTTATACATGCTACCGCAAAGTTTTTTTTTTAGGTCTTTTCATTCTACACAATTCTTTACTACATGATATTGTTCCATCTTTAACGGTTTAGACAGCGNATTTTAAATTTAAACATACTTTTACTTTTTACATTTTAATATTTTGCATGAAGTCATTTGTTGATTTTTTTTTTTTCTAATCTAAAGGCATATATTTTATCGCAAGACCTCTTTGTACACAAAGTTGTACGCTTATTAGTATTTCTCTGTTATACATGCTACCGCAAAGTTTTTTTTTAGGTCTTTTCATTCTACACAATTCTTTACTACATGATATTGTTCCATCTTTAACGGTTTAGACAGCGTATTGCAAGAGAGCGCGCTGGTGGCAAACTTTTTTCCGACTTGATCCTCTATTATCGTCACTGCTTTATTCCTTATGTTACCTTACGTAACAAAATATATACTAAAACCTGGCCAGAGAACATAGCTATGAATTTTAAAAACACACGTAAATCGGATACGTGGTTCTCGAGTGATAAGCGCACAGGCAGACAGACAGAAAGATGTATAGATATACATTTTATAAGCTGCATAGTCTACTGACTGACCAACCCTGCGCGGCACCATGACAAGTAAAAGCCAGTGAGTATGTGGTTACCGTCAAGGTGCAATTTACTAACACACTGACTCTCAAGGTTCCCTTTACAAAATGGCATTTCATCGCCACGCGTATNCCGTCAAGGTGCAATTTACTAACACACTGACTCTCAAGGTTCCCTTTACAAAATGGCATTTCATCGCCACGCGTATTTTGATAACCCTAATTTCGCTACACGTTCAACTTGAACCTCGCTGGAAATAAATGCATCGGCAATAACCATTCTCGCAGTCTAATGTCACAAAAGGTTCTCGACAACATATCAGTTACAAAGTATGAAATTTCAGCCGTCTGNACCATTCTCGCAGTCTAATGTCACAAAAGGTTCTCGACAACATATCAGTTACAAAGTATGAAATTTCAGCCGTCTGGACATCGTTTTATATTTTCGGCAAAATGATAAACAGCCAAATTTTGGCAAATGACACGCGTTAAGTCAGTAAAATCACAATTATATTCAGTTAATGCAAAGCAGCAAAGAGGTACTCGTGTTGAGTGGAGTTCATTTTATACTGCTATCCAGTCAGTTAAGTTTTATGATAGTCAAAGCACAGTTCGATTAAGAAAATGCAAATAAGAATATACTCGTGTTGAGCGTAGTACATTATTTACTGCATTCAAGTATTTATCANTCGATTAAGAAAATGCAAATAAGAATATACTCGTGTTGAGCGTAGTACATTATTTACTGCATTCAAGTATTTATCAAAATGTTTGGCAGTAGCACACAGCCAACTAATTGTATTGTTTAATATTAAAATTTTAATTTATTTCAGATTTTACTGGCAATGAAAACAATAGTAAAATAATTATTGTATCCATAGTAACTTGCTTATTTTTCATTTGGCGTTGAATTCCATTGCAGTTTTTTTCTNAAATAATTATTGTATCCATAGTAACTTGCTTATTTTTCATTTGGCGTTGAATTCCATTGCAGTTTTTTTCTTGCTTCTATCTAGTTTTCAACTTTTTTCAATTTGTGTGCTTTTTTAATTGGCAGGCTTTGACTTTAAATTAATATTAATTCAAGTCTAAGTTAATAACTTACCTGGCACACGATAATTTAATAAAAATAATACATTTTACCACATCAGTCATGGAGTTTAACTGGTGAGGATTGCATATAGCGATACAGCTCATGGGGTAGTTAAATACTCTGGAAATATTAATACAATTATATAAAAAATATAATTTTGTTAAAGAAAATAATTTAAAAACATGACAGTAAAAAATATTCTGTTACAGTTTAACTTCTTCAGGCTTCAGTTTCAATACCATTTCTGTCTTATTCCATACTTCTGCTAAGGCCAGAGCTTCATCTCTGGCCTTAGCAGAGGGCTTTTCTTCCTGTAATATAGAAAAAACACATAGGTCAATTAGACGACTAAAAAATTCCACGCAAATCAATCTGTAACAACTTGACAAGAGTAAGTTACGAGTTACTTACATCTAGCTATCTTATTTGCAACTTTAAAGTTTAAAATGCCAAGTACAACCCTTCCCGGGGTGTTACTCCGAACTATGGCCTATCATGTAGAGAGCAGTCACTCTAACACACGCCTACAACGACCAGAAGGGTTGCAGCGGTACAGTGGTCAAGACACTCGCCTGCCGCCACGGTGAAATGAGCTCCATCCTCGGTGACGTCATCACCGGTGGGGTATGCGATGGACGTCGCCGTTCTGTTTTCTCGAGGTACTCCCGTTCGCAGCAACATTGCATTCAGCTCCTCGCTGCTCCATCGTCACTTCACGTCACCTCCAACGGTACTTGAGATCTCATCTGTTAAATAACTACTCAGATACCTGGCTCTCGCAAGGAACCAGCAGGTACACTCATCTGCATATAAATTGTTGCACCTCCACTTTTTTTAAATTGTTATATACGACTAACATCTCGCGCCAACGGCCACACCAAAATTACAAAAAAAGAAAAAGAAAAGCTGCGTATATGCAGGAAAAAAATATTTACAACATATCATTAACCTTCCGAACGTTCCAGAAATGAAAAATGTATCGTTGCTGTACTCACAGAACCACACCATAAAAATGACAACATTAGGTGAGTGTCGATGACGACAATACTNAATGTATCGTTGCTGTACTCACAGAACCACACCATAAAAATGACAACATTAGGTGAGTGTCGATGACGACAATACTTGCAAACGCCCGGAGACTATCGCATCTCTACCGGACAGACTTTCACTACACTTAAACTCAGCTACCTTCGTAGACATACAATTCAACTTCCTATTTTCGTGCACCTAGCACATTTCCTACGTTANCTACCTTCGTAGACATACAATTCAACTTCCTATTTTCGTGCACCTAGCACATTTCCTACGTTAAAATAAGGTTTGGCGATATTCTAATTTCATGTGAGTACGGTTTCCCTTAATTAAAATTGACAAAGAAATGATAGCAAAAAGAAATCCGCCAAAAATAATGTTTTTGATATATTAATAAACAGAACTCTGAAACGACATTGAAGCATTATCTGTAATTCAGTTTCATTTTGAAATTTTCCAACAGTGACTAGCACGGATTTCGCAACAAGGATACAAAAATTAAGCCTTTATCATATAACATTGAGCTTATAATGACAATTCCAAGGACATGAAATAAGCTGTATAAAACGACATGGGGTAATGGGACGGTATGTTTTTTTTTTNATAATGACAATTCCAAGGACATGAAATAAGCTGTATAAAACGACATGGGGTAATGGGACGGTATGTTTTTTTTTTTGCCTGGTAGCAGACCATTATTTATTTAATTTTACGAAAATATATAATGGTGCCATGCGGAAGGTATTTATTTAACATTCATGTTAACTGAAAGCCTGCGTTACCTCACATTTGTGACNTACGAAAATATATAATGGTGCCATGCGGAAGGTATTTATTTAACATTCATGTTAACTGAAAGCCTGCGTTACCTCACATTTGTGACGATGTAATGAAGTTCCGCATTACACTTCATACTGTTTAGAAATTCACTCTGTTATAGAAAACATGTATTGCGGATTACAAATTGAACTAATTATCGACAGGCTTAAATATTTCCGTTATCAATTAAAAAGTATGCAGACTTTAATTTAAGAACGAATTTCTTTACTTACTTTTTTCATGGTTTAGCATAAGCGACAAAATGTTTGTATTTTATGCTTTTGTTGACGGGCAAAGAAACATAATCTTTAAATTTAATCGGATTTATTGTAAAATTTTGTAAACTGAAATAGAATTTGTCGTGCCAATGAATAAGGTAATTTAATAGTGAAAATAAGATATTGAATGATGTTTTGAATACTTGTGTTCTGATGGTTTTATTTCACCGCTTATTTTAAACGCGCAGTACAAATTTACACTACATTCAAGTTCGTCTTAAATTTCACATGCAATTNATTTCACCGCTTATTTTAAACGCGCAGTACAAATTTACACTACATTCAAGTTCGTCTTAAATTTCACATGCAATTTAGCAGTTATATGTACACAATTTATTATATCCGTGTAGTCTTAATATATACTTGACCACGCCAGGTTGAATTTCTTTTAGGTCAACTTGACCGAGAGTATGTCTTTTATTTACTATAAAACTTTGAANAGGTTGAATTTCTTTTAGGTCAACTTGACCGAGAGTATGTCTTTTATTTACTATAAAACTTTGAATGCATGACACTTTGGTTTAAATATAATGCCCTAATGAACATTCCTTTCTAGTTAATTTCAGTGACATTAAAACAACCGAATTTCGAAACAAGACGTTACGAGACGTTTTGACCGTTGAACAACAGGAATCGACCTAATGTGACACAATAAAGACTTGTTCAGACAGATTAATTTATTACAACTAAATTTCTATTATTATAATATGATAGTAGAGAGTGAGCAAAGTGACCGAAATTACTGCGTAAAGACTAAATAACTTACTGCAAGTAGCAGGATAAATTACTAGAAAACGCTGTGCTTTAAAAAGTTTTTCTCAATTCCAGTGAATTTTCGTTGAGAAAGAAAGATGTTGCGATATCTCTACCATAGTGGAATAATGTTAAAACGTCATATCTTTATCACTCACCTACCGAGGACTGAGAAGATAGATTTAGTTTGAAAGTAAGTTCACTTATACGCATGCAATATTGGTGTACATGTTTTCCGTGCACAGTGTCGAAAATGTCTCCATCAGCAGTGTCGAATTTGTCTCGCACTTCATCGTGTAGTCTATCAACGATCATTTCTCCACTTTTATCTGTAGTATCGTCCATTTCTCCCTTACCCTATGCGACATCGACAATTCCCCCTCTTTTTCTATTGCGTATTGCAGTTTCAGCCATTTCTTCCAANCTCCCTTACCCTATGCGACATCGACAATTCCCCCTCTTTTTCTATTGCGTATTGCAGTTTCAGCCATTTCTTCCAATTTGCTATTAAGCATAAGCCACGTTCACTTCCTGCCACCGGAAGCATCGATCAGTAATCTCTTTACCTATTGATAAGTGATTCGAAATTGAATGAACTCTGTGAAATATAGGCATGGGTATGCATGTGTGGAAACAAGCGTTCTTGCCGACGTCAGTGTATATCTTTGAAATTAGTTTATTTCGTATTTTTACCGGGCTCTTGTAAAATGTAGGTTAACAGCATGCTTCGTGACTTAGGACAGGGAAATGGGTGTAGAAATAAGTTATTAAGAAAGTTGTGATGGCTTTTGGTGGTAAAACGAGGGACAGCANAATGGGTGTAGAAATAAGTTATTAAGAAAGTTGTGATGGCTTTTGGTGGTAAAACGAGGGACAGCAGTAAACAAACATTATCAAGGTGATAATGCACTTGAAAAGTATATCAATGATAGTATTGCGAGCTGTGCCAGGTAACTGTGATACAGTACCTTGCAGTCTACGAAGTACTTGCCGGTCACCCCCTCTACGTCTTCAGACACAGCCAAGTAGATGGACGTCTGGGCGCCTTCAACCACGTTCTGTAGCACAAAAAAAAANCCTCTACGTCTTCAGACACAGCCAAGTAGATGGACGTCTGGGCGCCTTCAACCACGTTCTGTAGCACAAAAAAAAACACATCGTGAAGATCACGTCTATAAAATTCCTTACAATAATGGATTAGTCATCATCGATCTAAGGCTGNAAAAAAAACACATCGTGAAGATCACGTCTATAAAATTCCTTACAATAATGGATTAGTCATCATCGATCTAAGGCTGTGAAATCAAATATTTAAAGCATAAGTTATTTTTGGAACGCCGTGGTGTAGTGGTCAGATTACTCACCTCCCACCAAGGCGAATCAGGTTCGATTCCCGGCGGGGTCGCTCCGGGATTTTCGCGTGTGGTAATCGTGCTGGAAGATGCCACTGGTCGGCGGGTTTTCTCGGGGATACCCCGTTTCCCCCAACCTTGTATTCCGGCGCTGCTCCATACTCACCTCACTTCAACCTCATCGGATTTCAAGAT
This sequence comes from Clitarchus hookeri, assembly GCA_002778355.1. NCBI lineage: Eukaryota > Metazoa > Arthropoda > Insecta > Phasmatodea > Phasmatidae > Clitarchus > Clitarchus hookeri. The sequence continues at coordinate 11,597 of NQII01012283.1, forward strand.
TTTGATGTTAAGAAACGTCCAAATCTCTCCATTCGACTCCACTATAAGTTATGTTAGAAGTGATANGATTTCAAGATTTTGATGTTAAGAAACGTCCAAATCTCTCCATTCGACTCCACTATAAGTTATGTTAGAAGTGATATTTGCTGAAACACACAATACCTTTCTGGTAATAAACCATATTATACCGATTTTCATAGCATGTGAAATAAGANATTTGCTGAAACACACAATACCTTTCTGGTAATAAACCATATTATACCGATTTTCATAGCATGTGAAATAAGAATTCTTATTAAAGTCGATCACTAGAACATGAGTCATCATTCTGATTTGTCATAGCTAAACCAAAAGTATGTGTACAGCGCAGACGCANTAAATTAATTCAGGGAACCATTAACTGAATTTACTTTATGCATTGCGTCAACAGGGATTATATTTTAAACTACTGTATTTGATTTCTTATAAAAACGGATTGAATATTGTAATTTATTTCACGCAAGGACCAAGTCGGCGTGTCTTTTCGACCTAAAAGATGTTACATACGGTCATATTTATTTTCATTTTGATGTTAGATTAATTATAATTTTATTTTTTATTGCGGCTACCACTAAGAGTATTCCAATCCCTTTTTTTTAATTGGCTGTTTACGGCAAAAACTCTTCTACTGCTCTATCGTCTTTAGTTAATTATTTTACATATTAACAGCTGCGGATTGTTTTCATTAATTCATTTTCACTCTTTATACTTTTGTAATTATTTATAACCGTTTTATTTATTATTACTTATTCGTATATTTATATCAGTTTGATAGCCAACCAGCTACGGAAATATAGGCGTATAAGGTTGGTAGAATGCCGGTCTGTAAGTATGTCTGCGTATCCCTTGCCCCCTCAGTAAATTTGTGATCCACGAATGGTTAGTAATAATGCTTTGTTTTAGGAGTACGACGCCATAAAGATCGTCGCGAAACGATCTTTCAAAAAAGCACATAATCTCTCTGAAAATGCAAACTTCCCAGGCGTGATCGTAGATGTACCAATCCGCGACGTATCGTTCCGTGTGTATTNAATCTCTCTGAAAATGCAAACTTCCCAGGCGTGATCGTAGATGTACCAATCCGCGACGTATCGTTCCGTGTGTATTATGTTTGGTGGTAATGTAATTGTGGTAACTACCAAATCATGACTATAATCACTTATCTATCATCTCGAAATGTGGTAATTATAGCTCATATTTATTCACGCCCTGTAAGGAGAAAATTTTAAAGTATATAACACGCACGTTTAAAATATTTTCAATGTGACACGACTTTTCCATTATTATACTCAAATATGTTTGTCCACTCTAAAATAATAACAGACACTTGGCGTATTTTCGCATGTTAGAGTTGTCACGTCTTGCCAGTTTATGTTCCGCAAAGCACTCGATGATTTTAAAGTTACGATAACAACGTAATGCACTGCGAGATTTTACTTTCTTTTGTAGCTGTTTCTTTTATCCTTGGCGGAAGTAAAATAACGAAATCAAAACGCGTTTTTTCAACTGTTTGCAAATGGAAAACGTGAGCTAAAAAAAAGTATTGTTGTAGGATTAAAAATTTAATCTGACGTCAATATAGCTGCCAGGTTAATGTCGGCTCTGATCTTGGTGGTAATTACAAACACGACGCGTCTTACCATTCCGTAGAAGAGCAACGAAAAACTGTTCCGGCCAGCGAGATTCTAGTGCATCTGATCACGGAGGTTATCCACTGCGATAACGTTCGCATTTCAACGAAGAGGAAATATGCGGTAGAGTACGCGTGCCAGATGCGTAGTAAACATCCACGTCACCTAAAACACTCAACTGCATTTTAGCCAATAACATGATGAAGACAAAGTCGATTACATAGTAGGTTTATAACGACGCGGAAAAAGTAGTTCCGTATCTTAACGTTGAATTACAAACGTTAGGTAAACGTTTGCGAAAACAAACATAAATGATATCTTTTGATTTTTGTTCCTTAGTTTTGTGGAAGTGTAAGAATTGTAACACTTCCATAGTAATTTCATTTTTCACTTGACCGACGCACGAATAAAGTAATCAGGCCCATGGCAATGTTAATTGCCTACATGGTGGAAGAATACACAATGTACATATAAGTAGATCCTAGGCAGGGATTTCAAAAGTGCTCACTTTACAGTGAACAGCCTATAGTCACGCCGAGCGGAAGGCAACATTGTTGTCGTCTAGGTTGTACGTCGCACGTACAGGCCGGGAGGCTACTGACGATGGGACACCGTGACCACATAGTACTCCGAATCCCCTCTTGAGTACCCGGGGCTCGAAATAACTAACGCCGATGACGGGACGCAAACTATTGCGTACAGGGCCTGCTCATCACATGAGTGTGACGTCAACCCTAGCGAGTGCGTAAGCGAGTGTGAACGTGCGCAGACATCAAAATGTTAAACATTCCTATAGATGACCGGGTGGATTTGGTCCTGATTCGTGAACTAGGTGGATTTGAGTTCGATTCCCCGTTAGCAGGTGCAACTGTCCCACAGATAACCACGTTGGCGCACGATACGCATGTGCGTAGGCAGTCTTCCTGATGGCCTTCTCCCGGTGCCGTGCGAGGAAGCTGAAACAAGCACAAGTATTTACTTTGCCGGCGATCGTAGGCCTCTGGACGCTGAGAAAGTCGTGGCCACGAGCCAACGCCTCGTGCGAATCAAATACTACATACGTATCCCGTTCGTTAGTCGAGTCCGCCCGAGTGAAGTATAGTCATGTTATTTATACCCAAGAACGCTTTTCTCCAGCCAAGCCGTAACCTCG
>NQII01012284.1:0-23537 GCA_002778355.1 Clitarchus hookeri
CTTGCATGGTGTCGGATAACCGTAAAGTCTGCTTGTGTGGGAAGAGCAGTGTTAGCATTTTCACAGGTCCACACCTGTATGGTATCAGGTAAATGAAGTCCACACATGTGCATTTATACATTCTTCCAAGATGTTTTCTCGATTCGGCACCTGCTCAGAGTTGGATACCCTTGTAGTCTGCACATGTATTTGCATAGAAAGAGCAGTGTTAGAATTTTCGCAGATCTGCACCTGCTCAGAGTCGTGGAGCTGGAGTTTTGAAACACACGCACACACACATATGCATTCATTCATGTCCCCACACCATTTTGTCATGTCTGCACCTGCACAGTGTTGGGTAACCATGAAGTCTGTACATGTGCAAGCACGGGAAGAGCAGCAGTATTAGCACTTGCCAGCCACACTCCTTATGCACATCTTCACCAAAAACGAAAGTTCCATTCAAAGCAGCTCGTAACCATAGGGGTTTNCACACTCCTTATGCACATCTTCACCAAAAACGAAAGTTCCATTCAAAGCAGCTCGTAACCATAGGGGTTTACTCTTACACATAACGAAGGGTCGCTCTCCTGAATAGGTCACCACAAATCACAGAAGCGAATAAAGTCAGTTCCCTAAAGTCCATTGGTAGTGTATGTGCTTGCTAAATTAAAATACAGCACGCCTTCGTCGTTGGAAGGAATAACTGTTGTAGGGCGCATGTGAAAGATAGCGCATGTAGGCCACGAGCAGATGCTTCGTTTCATATTATCAGGGTGAAAATGCGAAACACAACATGCTCGTACCATCACTTTCCATGCAACAGTGGACGCCTCAGGGGCGCTGCCCGACAACAGCACAACACCACATCAACCACAGCAGTCAGCAAGCGACTCAGATGCCTCGGCGCTTGAGTCCGTGACCAACAGTAGCCTCCGATACCTGTGCCAGCCTGCGATGCCGTCACTCCTGCCCAGAGACGCTGCGACGCAGTCGAGAAACCCGATGTCCATCACAGTGAGTGAGGCATCTCCGAGCCAGCGCAGGACACGGCCCTGCCATGTAATGGGGTTGCCCAACAAACCAGTGTCTCATTTAGCCATGTTGCAGGCCACTCTCCACGTCCAGTAGCAGCGACGATACCGAGAGGAGGAGGATCCTCGCCACTCCGCTGCTCCAATCATCTCTATCGCCCACTGCATGGATCCTGCATGGCTTGCATGGGCCACCCACCTCCATGAGCAACCACTCCAGCACCTCATTAACTTCGCTTCGCCCCGGCGGCCTCTAACAACTGCGGCTTCGACAAGAGCCATGGCGACCACCGTCCTGCGGCCACTAATAGAATAGTGGGGATCAACAGACTGCAGCAGACCGCATTCTCCAGAGTTTGGGGTCCAATTCATTTGTGCTTCGTCCCTCCTCATGCGACGCCTGGCACATCAGCTACGGGCACCACAAAAGAGTAATACCTTGAAAGTTAACTTCATTCAGTACTTCCTCCATACAAAGCAGCAGAGTAAAGAAATGCATTTTTGCTGAGAAATAATTTGAGATACATGACTTTCTGTAAAGAGTAATAATTAAATATATTTTCCAATATTCAATACATTAGATCTTTAACCTTCACAAATTTGCAAAATTGTTTTATTTACATACACTGAGGTAACAAAAGTCATGGGATAGCAATATGCAAATATACAGATGGCAGTAGTATCGCGTACAATATGTACAAATGGGCAGTGAATTGGTTGGGCTTTCATTTGTATTCAAATGACTCATGTGAAAAGGTTTCTGACGTGATTATGGCAGCACGACGGGAATTAACAGACTTTGAACGCGGAATGGTAGTTGGAGCTAGACACATTGGACATTCCATTTTGGAAATGGTTAGGAAATTCAACATTCCCTTATCCACAGTGTCAAGAGTGTGCCGAGAAAACCTAATTTCAGGCATAACCTCCCACCATGGACAACGCACTGGCCGACCGATTACACTTAATGACCGAGACCAACGACAGACAAGCAACACTGCATGAAATAACCGCAGGAATTAATGTGGGACGTTCGACGGACGTGTCCGTTAGAACAGTGCGGCGAACTTTGGCCGTACTGGGCTATGCCAGCAGAAGACCGACTCGAGTGCCTTTACTAGCAGCACGACATCGCCTGCAGCGCCTCTCCTGGGCTCGTTACCATATCGGTTGGACCCTAGACGACTGGGAAACCATGGCTTGGCCAGATGAGTCCCGATTGCAGATGGTAAGAACTGATGGTAGGGTTCGAGTGTGGCGCAGACCCCACGAATCATGGACCCAAGTTGTCAACAAGGAACTGTGCAAGCTGGTGGTGGCTCCATAATGGTGTGGACTGTTTTTACATGGAATGGACTGGGTCCTCTGGTCCAAATGAACCGATCATTGACTGGAAAGTGTTATGTTCAGCTACTTGGAGACCACTTGCAGCCATTCATGTACTTCATGTAACCAAACAACGATGGAATTTTTATGGATGACAATGCGCCATGTCACCGGGCCATAACAGTTCGCGATTGGTTTGAAGAACATTCTGAACAATTCCAGCGAATGATTTGGCCACTAAGATCGCCCACCTTGAATCCCTTCGAACATTTTTGGGACATAATCGAGAAGTCAGCTCGTGCACAAACTTCTGCACCGGCAGCNCGAACATTTTTGGGACATAATCGAGAAGTCAGCTCGTGCACAAACTCCTGCACCGGCAGCACTTTCGCAATTATGGACGTCTATAGAAGCAGCATGGCTCAATATTTCTGCCGGGGACTTCCAACAACTTGTTGAGTCCATGCCACATCGAGTTGCTGCACTTCGCCGGGCAAAAGGAGGTCCAACACGATATTAGGAGGTATCCCATTACTTTTGTCGCCTCAGTGTAAAAATATTATTTTCATTTTTTGGACGCACATGGTAATGGTCACCCATCTACTTTTTTTAAACCAGTAACATACTTGATTTACGATTTTATTTACAAATTCAAAGTTTAATCTCCTTGGCAATATACTTGGAGACATACATTAAATTTTCCATAAAAAAGAGATGAACATTGTTTTCTCTCGAAACCCTTCCATAATTTACATGAGTTTCAAGCAAAATTAATAAAAAAAACCATAACTGCTTCGGGACTCCCATATTGTCCCCTTAATTAAAGCAATACTCATCTAAATTTGTAGTCCAGGAGCTGCTTCTTACTCGCTCTGATGAGAATGCAGCTTACCTTGGATTATATTGTGCAAAGTTCAGTAGTGCCCCTCCACAAGTGGGAGTCTACTTTNTGATGAGAATGCAGCTTACCTTGGATTATATTGTGCAAAGTTCAGTAGTGCCCCTCCACAAGTGGGAGTCTACTTTGTTACAATTTTAATTAAAAAAACCAATCAGGATTTATTATTTCAAATATTTGAATCTGCGCAGAGATCACTAAGGTGTTTTATTGGTCCATGTCAATAACTTCGAACACTACTATACTTCACGTCGGCACTCCAGGCGACAGCAGTGCTCGCCGTGACGAATCGGGAAACCTTCCACCTTGCATAGGCGGCGGCCAGCCAGTATACCTCTGGGTCGTAGTGGCGTGACTAACTCGCTGCGTAATGTGGAAGGCACATGTCCACTTGACGGCCATCGCTGGTTAGGATAACGGCGTCTAAAAACTGCCTCCCCCAAGGGCAGCCTACGACGGCGATTCTATAGCAAGGTAAGGCGTGTTCTTCATTGGTATGCAGTATGAATGAACATCGTTGTCTTGTCTGTAGATACTGTCATTATTTTCGTGAAAACTATGTCGTTTTGCTAGGTGCGGTAGAAATATAGTCGACGGGCGGTCAATTTCGGGCAACATGAGACGCCCTGTCTCATCGTCCATTCCGGAAGCGATGGACCCGGTGATGACGAGAAGACTAGCAGCCAGATGATCTGTCGATATGGCCAGCTCGGCAAAGCCTCCGACGACCCCCTCCATGTATCGCCCATGTTCAGCAGCATCTCCGTTATCAGTGATGTTTTGGTAGCCAGCTCTCCATCACCCAGACAAAACACACAAACGACTAGCAAAAATCTTGCAATTATCAATCAAAAGTCAGTGNCACCCAGACAAAACACACAAACGACTAGCAAAAATCTTGCAATTATCAATCAAAAGTCAGTGGGAAAAGTATTATACTTGACTCCTCACAAGGGAAAAAAACGAAACAGCCTCCTAGATCGAGAAACCTGCCAAATTGAAACCCTCTTTTGAAAGGATTTTGTAAAGACAACAATAAAAACACATAACATCTTAAAGTCTACATGAGCGTGAAACACAGGATGATAAAAGGGAGTAAGAGTGAAATTACTCCTTCTGGACTTCACACAAAGATGCTAGATAAAAACCACGATACATAAAATAAACGCAATAAACATATACATATATCTCCTATAAAATTATAACAAATATCACAGATAGATCATCAGATCCCTAATTTTTACAGTAGAAAAATTCTATCCTAGCAGATCCTGCTGTTGACTAGAAAAATACAACTTCAACTGCTTTATGTGCGAGTAGAATGATTTGGTGAAGTCTGGACAAGGTGATCTGCATACACGTTGGAGGTTTGGGTTCGATGGCAAATGGATCGACTAAGCTCCCGTCATGACCGACCCTCGCCAGGTGTCCATCTCGTCAGTCATGTTTGATGTCGATGACCTTGACCCATAACCTTGACCCAATTCTCAGACCTTGAATAATATACATTACAACTAATTCCAAAAACCCCAAAAAATTTCCACAAAATTACCAACAAATTCCCAAAAAACACTTCACACTTGACTCAAGACTCAAGACTCAAATACCCGTGACTATGTAAGACTCAAGACTCAAAGACCATTGACTCAAGACTCAATAACCTTGACTCAAGACCATTGACTCACGACTAAAGACTCAGGACCCTTGACCCAAGACTCAAGACCCTTGGCCTATGACTCAAGACTCAAGACTCAAAATTCAAGACCCCTGACACAAGACCCAAGATCCAAGACAAAAAACATTGATCCTAGACCCAATACTCAAGATGTGATACTCAAGACCTTAGACTAAAAACACTTTACTCAAAACCCTTGAATCAAAACTCAAGACTCAAGACCCTTGACCCAAGACACATGACCCCATGACCATAACCTTTGATCCCATGTATGTATCCTTAACCTTTCGGCCATATTGTTTTTAGAATTTTCCATTTCATTTCATGCCAACATTACATCCCCTTCTTCATTCTCTGTCATTCCACGTAAATACTCATGCTCTGTCATTCCATATTGTCTCTCTCTTTCTTCTCACTCCCATTTCTTTTCTCTCTAACACCTTCCTCGTCCACCATCTTTGATGCCATCTGCTGTAGTTCCCTCACCGCCTGCTAATGGTGCTGGTGTCGGCAATGTTTTTTATTGCTACTAGAGTTCGCAGGTGTAGCTGATCGCTGTACAAGCCAGTGTGTATATTTATTTTTGAATTTTTGGATGAAGTGTAATTTGCCATTTACGAGGTGTATATAAGTTACGTAATTACTCAAATAATTAGAGAATTTTGAATTCTTCCTATATATATATATAATTATCAAGCGAAATAAAATTTATAGTAAGCCAAACCCCCATCACACTTTCAATTTTGTCTGTAAAATCGAATTTTTAATTATAATATGTTTTTATTATAATTTGACTGTGCATTCCAGGTTTGATTTTTTTTTACTGTCTTATGAAAAAAGGAGGTAACCATCCATGCATTTCATGCCATTCCTCTTGCCCTCAACTTCCCGTGTACATGTTATATCTATGTACACGGCTCCACGACTTGGAATGGGCAGTGTTAGCATTTTAACAAATCCGCACCAGCGGGGTGTCATGTGTTAGCTTATGTGCTTTTAAGGTGTTTTCTCATGTCCAAGCCTGCATAGTGTCTGGTAACCGTGAAGTATATGCATGTTGGACTTTGCTCCAGTGTCTTGTAACATGCTCTCCACGACGCACTCGGCAGCTAGCTACAGCATGCTGTCCATCCAGTGGGTGCTGTGGATTGATGTGTGGATTGGTGTGTGAATAGCTGATTGAATTACTGTGTAGATTGATGTGTGGATTGGTGTGTGGTTTGCTGATTGAATTAATGTGTAGATTGATGTGTGTATTGTTGTGTGGATTGGTGTGTGAATTGCTGTGTGGATTGGTTTTTTGATTGCTGTGTGTATTGTATGTGGATTGCTGGGTAGATTGCACGGGGATTGCTGCGTGGATTACTGTGTTGATTACTGCGTGAATTAGTTTGTGGATTGATTGTGGTGCTGATTGTGGTACATGTGGTGCTGATTGTGGTGCATGTGGTGCTGATTGTGGTGCATGTGGTGCATGCAATGCTGAAAGTGGTACATGCGATGCTGATTTTGGTGCTTATTGTGGCGCTCATTGGTATGTGTGGTGCTGAGTGTGGTGATTGTGGTGCATGTGGTGCTGATTGTTGTGTGTGTGTGGGTAGCATGTTAAAATAAAGTCCAAATATTTAAAAATAAAACTATGTACTAATCCAAACCAAAGCATGATTATTTAATAATCATGCGTTAAAAAATATAAATATACAGGTCCCAGGGTATATATTTAATAATTTCCTGAGTAAACTGTATTTGCACTTTGCACTAAAAGTGCGTATAAATATATCAGGCTCCCACCATGCTTCGCCATCTGTCGATGCACAACTTGGTCATAGTATTGAACAACACAGCACACAGCACGCCCCTACCATGTTCCCAATTGGTCGTTGCAGAACTTGAACTTTCTACAGATGGTTTGCAGAGAAAAATAGTTCCAAAAATCTGATATAAACTAGAAAATCAGCTGCTTCGTTCCATTCTGCCTTGTGAATTTGCTCTGTACGACTCCGAGTGCTTGTCCTCTACTGTCATATTGAGTCTATCAACAAGTTCATTCGATTCGTCGAGAGAATCATCATCCTTCTCATCAGATACTTCATCAACACTGTCGTCATAGTCATTATCAACAGTGATGTCTTCATGGTCGTCTTCACCTCCTGTTTCACACTTTATAATAAATGTACATTTCTTTGCATAAATAATGATATGGTCATCAGTATTTCGAGCCGATAACTGTTTATTGTGAAGTTCATATATTTCACGCAAAAGTCTTCCAAATGTATATTTCGCGCGAACCACTCTACTCCACGACACAGGTCACTCATTCCATGTTTAGCATTAACTATCTCACCATAATCGCCAGTTGAATCAGTACCCATCGATGCAGCAATAGGTATTGATTGCATCACTTTCTGTCTTTCAAAAGCCGAATCCTTGCCGTTCTTGGTGTGGTTCTTTAATATACCATCTTGCACAACCTTCACATGTCCATTGTCGTAATGTTTCCTCATGAGAAAAGGACTTTTCGAACAGGTGGTTCTCTCATGTTGCCAAGCATTTATACTGAAGGAGGAAACTCGATTGCAGAATCGACACAGACAAATAGACAGCGATGATGCAGATCACTACTCTATGTTTGTAGAAGTGAAAGGCAGGACTTCTTATATACAATTCTTCTTCTCAGTAAGACGGGAGTGCACTTCCAAATATATGTTCACCTCACAATGTGAACGACAAATGTAATTTTTTTATATAAAGCTGAATTATTTTACGGTAAAGAGCTTAGCTTGTGCCCCCCGAAGGCCTTCTACATAAAATAAATTTTTTTAATGTAATTATAGAATAAGGAAGCACTCTGAGTAAACCCTCATACTCATTCGCTCCAGAAGAATACACGCAGGTAGATACCAATACATATGTGTATATGTACATAATTATATGTAATGATATAAATATTAAATAGTTATATACCTAACTATGTATATAATTAATTTTAAATAAATTTATATTTTATATTTATATATACATATGCCTACAAGCATCTTAAAATAATATATTATTGTGAAATTATTTGCGTGTATTCTTCTACAGGATTTATTATTTCAAATATTTGGACCTGTGCAAAGGTCACTATAGTGCTATATTAGTCCATGTCAGTAGCTCGGAACACTGCTATACTTCGCGTCGACCCTCCAGGCGACACCAGCGCTCGCGGCGGCGACTCGGGGAACCATCAGCTCTTTTTCCCTCATGCATCTTTGCAGCATGGTTTAGACACGGCTTCTGCGGAGGTTTGAATGTCCCATGCATGCTGTGCAAAATGCACACGGTGGATAGCGGAGATGCTTGGAGAGCCGAAGGGGCATAAAGCCGTCTCTTGACTCAGTCTCGTTGGTGCTTTAGCTATTTGTGGAGTGAGGCCTGTGGTGCGGCCACATGAGATGCTGGGTGGGTGGCTGGGTGTCCCCAACATGCTGTGGAAGTTTGCCCACCACTTGTTCGGTCAAGGCTTCACTCGCTGAGGTGGATGCTGGTCATCCCGATGGTATCGCAGCATTACTTGAAAGAGGTGGCACCTGTGGTATTGTGGCCCTGGCAGATGTCCCTGGTAACGAGCCTTGGGCAGCAAGGTTTAGTGGTAACACCGGATGTTTCCCAAAGTAAGGGTGGTCTGGCACGGTGACTGTCATCATGTCATCCGCCCACAGTTGCTACACCAGTGCGGCTCATTGAACACGCACATTGTGCGTCCCGATGCATGTCCGCATCGTTCACTTGGGAACTGGTCATGACTCAAATACGAAGTGATCCAACAGAGTGCCTTTAGGGTGTCCCTAGATAAGTGTAAGAATGTGTAGTAAATAGCATTAGAATTTATAAACCATGAGAAAATATTCGTGAAATTTGCCCTTAGAAGATTGCACCATCTGCCATGATGCAGGACATCGCGACACTGGGCATAGTTGTAGCTGGTGTAGGGTCGGCTGGTGATTGTAGGGAGAGGGGACACAAGAGGTGTCCATCGACAGACTGTCTGTTGCAGGCCCCGAGGGCATCGCAGTTTGGAACTGGCATCGGAGGATGCTGTCGCTCATGGGCCCAGGTGCCAAGCATGCCATCGCATCGGTGGCGCCTCTGGGGCTTCTGATGTGGTAGGGCTCAACTTAACATCTGCGCTGCACAGGCCGTTGTGGTGCACATGTACTCAATGTCGTCTTCCTATGCTGACTAAATATGTGGCTTTCCCCAGTCTACCAATTACTTTGTTTGGCCTGCTCCATTTCTGGGCTATACCAGCAGAAGTTCTTGGTAGCTGCAGACAGCTTGTGAGCTTTCATGAATGAAAGCTGGCTGGGTTTGAGTGCAGTTGGCGGGCGAGTGGTGGTAGGCAAATGTTGTGCGACTAATTAATTCTGACACTCGCACGCCTGCTGTAATTCCCGCCCTCGGTACTGCCTGAGGGCTACACTGCTCTCGATGTCACTAGCCTGACCTTTGGGTGCATTAGCAAACTCACCAGGAATCTGAAGTTGATGGCATTTTAATAGCTCAGCCTGTGTTTTCCCACTTGTTAGGTTAAAGTGAGTGGATAGCATGAACACATCTGCCGGCAGATGTTCAGTCCAAGATGCGTGATTGTCACCCATGTGCAGCCACATTTGTGTTTTCAGCATCTCAATTTCAGCGCTCTGTTGGATTGGCGTGTGGATGATAAATAGCAGTGGTGCTATGCAGCACTCCCCACCTACTACAGCACTTGCATCATTTACGACCAAAGTGAACTGTGCTCTATTGTCCGACATCAATAAGTGTGGGTATCACCAATGTGGGAAAAATTTCTGTTTCTAGCTATTTGGCGACACATTTTGCACGCGTACTAGAAATGGGGTAGTCTTCTACCCACCTGGAGAAAATATCGAACACAACAATAATTAATCGTTTTTGCGTTGTGGAACATACATGGGTTTGGGCCCATCAATGGTTCTGTAGGGTAGTGTGGCACTTGTTAGGTACCATCACTATGGCAGTTATTAGACAGTTGTTTGCAATGCTCACACGAACATACTGGCACGTCTCGTGTGAAATTCATAGCCAGTAGAAATTCAGTTAAGCATTACGCTATGTTTGTAGTGAGCCTGGGTAACCAGTAGACTCTGTGTCGTGCGCAAACTGTAGCATAACCCCTAGTGACGCATCCCACATAGGAAGTCCAGTTCTTGCTGTTATTGTTGGCACACATTTCCAAACGCCCGTCTACTACACGCTATTGTCGTTTGTTTTTTGTTGCATACTCTTTCACCTTATTTTGTGTTAATGGGCACGTTCGTTGGGCTTGTATTGCACATGCATTGGCATCTGTAAGTGTAGGTTTCGGGGAAGTGGAAGTCAGCTGTGAAAACATAACTGTATTGTTCATAATGGTCGATAAATCCTTCAGCGAGGGGGTGGGGGGAATTGCTTCACACTCTACCTTGTCTCATGGCAATGTGTCACCTGGGGATCTTGAAAGCACACCGGATACCTTATTCTCTGCTCCCAGAACATGTTGTACTTCAAAGTCAAACAATTGCAGGAATAAAACACAGTGCATGTGTTTACTGTGGGCTACCTTCGTATAATGTAACCAGACAAGGCATCTATTATCTGTTATCAATGTGAAGTGTTGATACTCTACAAACTGCCAGTATTGTTTTACAGACCAAATAACTTCTAGGCATACTCTCATTTACATCATACCATCATGCTATGGTACTGAACTTGGCACTATTGTAGTCTATAGTACGTCTACTGCTATCGTCACTGAACTGGTACAGGATAGCGCCTAGTTCATGTTCACTCGCGTCTGTTTGTAAATACAAGTGATGACTTGGGTCATGTTGTGAAAGTTGACGGGTTGCAGTGGTCTCAGGAGCTGGGATAAGTATGGTTAGACTTATGGTAACAGGTTTTGTGGTACTTATAATGATGGAAAAGGGTGCCAGAGCATGAGATACTCATCCGGGGATGGGTCGATCGCCCACGTGGGTTCTCCTGAGCTCACCCCACGACGACGGTGATGTCGTCGGTAGTGGTGTCAATATCTGTCTAAGCTTACCTACAAGGGTGTAGGCCCTCTCAAGCATCTCTAATTATCATCGTGAGAATGTTTAAGTGGCTGTCTGACATGCCACAAACACCATAAAGCCATTATCGGTAGGTGCGGTGCACCAGTGAGTATAAGACCCAAAGTTAGTGAAGCGGTCATGAAGCGACCGATAGTGAAATAAAACAATGAATCACTTGCACTTATTTTACTCACTAGACATTTACTCCTGAGAAGCACTTACATGGATCTAGTGATAAGGCTCGCTAGCAACTGACACAGAACAGAAAGGCACGTGGCCGATGGATTTAGTTATGGTAAATTACATTCCCGGCACATTTCGAGCTGGCGGGGCTGAGAGTGACCCGGCCCCCGGGTTAAGCAAAATAAATTAAATTAACAAAGTTCCAGAATAAATAATTACAATTGATACACTAATGTTAGTTGCACGATGATGAAGAACCTGGGGGTGCACAGCGCACATTCACTCTCTCAGCGCATTCAGAACCAACTGAGCGAGCATGGTGGTCCCGCTAGGGATCCCTGCCTGAAAACGTGCCGGTTGCATTAACAAAATACACTGACACTTTTACTGAGGAAACAAATACACACAATTACATCTACATGACACTGCAATAGAAGAACACTTTTATATATCAATTAATTTGAGCGAATTAAGCAAAAAATGAAATTGGCTTGGTAAAAACATATATATGCAATGTGTTTAATTTATGCCTTGGGGCTGTCTCTCCCAGACTGTTGCGTGAATGTTTGGTTTGTTTACATTTCAACCTTCTTATTTTAATTAAAGCAAAATTCACTCGCACCCTTATTTGTATATATTTCAGGGTGGCAACAGGTGGCTCGCAGTGGGCGAGTCCACTTCGATCTCAGGAGCGGTGTGGGTAGTCTTACTTGAATGTGTAATTAATAAGGGTCATTTTTACTGTAGCACACAAACACAGGTCTTGTTTACTTGGTAATGAAGCACATAATTGTCTTAACACTTTGCACACCTGCACTACATGCACAGTGACATGTACAGGTAATGATCGGGTGGGGGCACACAACGGGTTTTGTGAACACTGTAACCACTGTGACCCATCGCTGTACTCATTTCCCTGGTTGTATTCTTAATGGGGACATCTCTTGGCAGTATTGGTAGGCCCGAATTATCACACCCTCAAAATATCTCTCTTGTGGGCATGAAAGTGAGGCAGTCACTTGACTCCGGCAGTAATCAGGTGGTAGAATAGGGGCACTCCAGTGCACGTTGCCAGCATAGGAGTCGTAGAAGGGGTGAACGTAGCATTCGGGTCGACTGTCCCCAGTAGAGGGCCCATCGAAGCTGCGCTATTGGAGCAGGACGAACCTGCTAAGGGAGGAGGAAAGGGGCATGCATCACAGTAAAGGGCAGTTGCAGAAGCTACTTTTTATTTGAGTAAGGGTCTCAGAATGTTCCTCAGACCACTAGGATTTTTGAGCACGTAATAACAAATTGGTAAATGTAGCATTTATAGCTGAAAATTTTTAAATGTACTCACATAGCCAGTTAGTAATGCCGAAAAATTTATGTAACTGTTTACATGTGGGTGGCTGTGGGTAATCGTCAGTTGCACTCAGCTGCTCTGGGGTGGAGTAGTTACCGTTATCGTCAACAAGGTGTCCCAAAAACGGTATACATGCTTACCCAAGGTAAAATTTCTTATTTGTGCAAGCTGTTCAAGGACTAGTGATAGGTATCACACGCGGTTTTCATATGACTTGGACCAGATTACAACATCGTCAAGATAGGCCTTGTGAATTCATCTACAAAAACCATCGTGCATTTGCACCATCATGGATTGGGATGTTGCCGGCGGAGTTTTCAGGCCAAAAGGCATGTGTGTGAACTGGAACTGGCATCCGTCGGGAGCCTTGAATGTAGTCTTAGGACGATTCTCAGGTTTGACAGGTATCTGCCAGTAGCTGCTGTGGAGGTCAAGTGACGTTAGGATCTTGGCACAGCTCAGGCTGTTGAGTGTGTCTTTAACGTTAATGAATGGAGGCGGTGTGTTTTCTGTAAAGAGGTTGAGGGGCCGGAAGTCTATGCAGAATCTCTGAATCTCCAGGTGCCGTCCTTTTTCAAAGCTAGAGTGNTCTCCAGGTCCTGTCCTTTTTCGGAACTAAGGTGATTGCAGAATTGTAGGCACTGTTAGACGATTCAATAAATCCTTGATTCAGCATTTCCTAAATTCGCTCCTTAATTATGTGGTGTTGATGTGGTTGATAATGTTCGATTGCAGTGTGTACTGGTTTTGGCGTGTGAGAGGGATTCAGTGTTCTGCCACATTGGTGCGACACAGGGGTCGGCTGTGGCGAAAACAGCACTGCATTCATTTAGTAAGCCCTGTATTATGTCACGGTACTCGGCTGGTACAGAATGGTCAAGCTCGTCCTGCTGCACATACGGTGGGTGATACAGGTCTGTGACTCCTGTGTGAGGAAGGTGGTTGGGTGTGTTAAGTGGTGTGGCAGTACCATTCTATAGTTACCAAGCTCTTCATCGCACCAGCTCTAGAAAGGGTGGATGATGCATCTCTTATAGCCTCTCTCCAGCGACACAAGGCTACCACGCCTCCCCTGTACTTTGTAAATTGGGCTCTGCTGCCCGTCTCCCTATGGGAACCAGTTTCCTCGTAGCTGGTCAGGGGTATCTGCCATGATGGCTTAGGCCGATAGTTGGTACCTAGGCCCGCCCACTTGGTGGGGTGTTGCACCACTTGGCATTCAGGCCGTTGGGGCACAAGACAGAAATTCCCTGTGTGAAGAAATTCTAATGTATGGTAAAGGACAAGTGCGCGATGACGGTCCGCGAGCTGTGCTACAGGTAGATGGGTGATGACGGTGGACAGTGATGAGAATTGGGAAAACTCTGGATTTGTGGGGCCTAGAGGCACCTGTAGGAAAGGACCTTCGGATTTCGCTAATTACGGAAACCACCCGGGCAGAGTTACACTGCACGCTGTCTGCCGGTGGTGCGGTCGGTGAGGCGGTCGGACATGAGTAAACCCCCTAGTGCCATGGCAAATAAGTGGGTGTACGGGTTGATCGGGTTGGCCCCACCAGAGGTTTTCTCTGGCGTTCCGATAACTAGAGTTTGGACTCGTGCTGGTAGTGGTTAACTACATATGCTAGAAGAGGTCTGGAGAGATTCCCTCACTTCAAGAAGGACCGGGCGGTGATCAAGCACCTGCTCGGGTAGTGTCATGGCAAGACATTAGGGCTCCGGATAATACCCCGGCCAGACAACACGTTTGGTAATCTGAGTACGAGGGTCTCAGGCCTTGTGGAAGGGTGCTATTGGTGAAGCTTGTGTATTAAGTTAGGGGCTTACGACTTGGTTACCTCAGGTGAATAACTGTGACACCTATGTTGAGAGGGCGTGATCCCTCTTCCCTGCCGAGTGAGCGGCCGAAGCGCAGTATGGCCGCAAGGCTAAGAGCGCTGCGTAAAAATAACAAAAGTATGGCCGAAAGGCTGTATGCTTGCTTATATNCAGTATGGCCGCAAGGCTAAGAGCGCTGCGTAAAAATAACAAAAGTATGGCCGAAAGGCTGTATGCTTGCTTATATCTGCTGCACATACGGTATTGAACGTGTTTTACATGGATCTTAATTATATACAGCCCAGTGTTCCTTCTGTCTGAAATGGATTCGACTGGCTGCTGGTTCTACCATTGTTCTTCTCGGTTAGCCATGGTACACCCAAAATTGCGTCTTCTTGCAAGTTATTAGAAACGAGAGCTGTTGTTGTCTCAATGTCCCGAATACACACTGTTATGGTTACTTCAGCTATTGTTTCACCAGTGTGGGGTGTGGTTGCAAGTTGCATGGTTTGATTTGTTGTATTTTTTTACTCATGCCTACTAGGTTCACAAGGACACAGTTATTTGAAGTGGCAGTGTCTATCAGAGTGCAGCACTATTTATTGTTTAAAGAAACAGGAATATGGATCACTTCATTTTTACTGCTACAGATTTGTGAGATTAGTATTTTATGAGGAGTCTCCCCAGGTTCACGGTTACTTACCTTGGGATACGTAACATCTGGCAACTCCACCCCACTCGTTCGTTTCCTGGAGGCTTTTCTTCCCTCACGCATCTTGGTAGCATGGTTTAGACACTCGTCATGCCAGAGCATGTGCTGATCATCACAGCACCGATAGGCGAACTGTGGTGGGCTACATCTCGTGCGTGTTTGCACAGAGTCACTATGATCCTTCTTTCCCAAAATACATATTTCACTGGGGTCTGAGGTTATTTCCATTTTTGTTAGGATGGTCTGAATGTTTGCTCTAGGTCTCCTTCAACCCCACTTTTGTATCAGTCTCGTGGTACCGGCACGGTGGCCCATAATCGCAGTGCCACTGAGCAGGTGGTAACGCTGACGTCTGTTCCAATATCTCTAGTGACCTGTTAAAGTCATCCACTAAGTAAAGAATAAGTGGTGCGAGGGCACTGCTGAATTTTGGTCGTACTGTACCTGCCACCACCTCGATTACTTCCTTGGTTGACATCTGTGGATGATATGTCTGTACTAGCTTGATTTCCTGCATAGCAAATGTTGAGAGGATTTCGTCAGGTTTCTGCACCTGATCATTGTTTAACTGATTAACCTACAACCGAATAGCTTACACGAGGATAACATTTTTGGATAGTAGTAACATGAGCTCGAACAACATATTTAAATACTAAGATGTGAATCAGTTTTACCTGAAGTGCTAACACTGAAAGTGAGCACAACATCACGTATCTCTGAGACAGTTCGTTGTGCTTTCAACCAAACATGTAGCCCTTGCTGAGCACTGCGCCAATTGTCAGAACTTCAGGCATTATCAAACCAATGGGTCCAACACCAGGGCAGTTCTGTGGTTTGACTATTATTTGACAGGCATATGCATTCCAACTCAATAGTATGCCATCAGCGTATATCACAAATAAAGGCAAACTCAACCATCGTAGCTCCCATAGTCATGGAGCATACGAAGAGCCGACCCCATAGTGTGACACCCAAGGGTACCATGTCCTAGTGTCCCCAAAAACCAGAGCCTAATTCGTTTCAATCCACCTGAAGTAAATAATACAAGAACAGATTTTTTAAAATTTAATTGAAATTACATCACAAGAGTAGTAAAATCACTTCCGAAGTTTTCCACATGACCAGGAGCATTTTGTGTAATTATAGATAGTATGTTTAATTTTAATTTATGACAGTTTATTTTGTCATAGATATCAAAACTTGTATTTACAGACTCGGACAGACACTCAGCAAGAAAAACCAAACATCTTAAACTTAATGACACAAATTTGTGTCATTATATTTAAGAGTATGTTAATAATGGGTAATGTATTTTTCACAAGGGAATGTGCACAATTTTAATTAGTTAGGGGAATTTTTCCTTCTTTCAGTTATTGTAGTGTAAGGGCCAGATCACTTGTACTAAAATATTTTTCCATTAACCCTTTTCATATTTGCTGCATTTTCCCAGCCAGGACGACTAAAGACCCCAGCAGCCTATTTAGCTAAGAGTGGAGTTCTATTGGATCAGTTTGCACGCATTCACCGCCTTCTGGGCCCTTCATCAACTTTTGTACTAATCACAACAAACAAAAACTTTTCTTACATTACAGAGAATATGTAATTAATTAATTAAATTTAGCCTGGGAGGAGCACTACTCCAACTCCTGCAGTCTTATTTATGACCTAGTAGTATAAATTAAATAGAAACCATTCAGAGAGCTCATGCATATTTTCCTGTGCTAGCTTCAGATGAGTTTTGTGTGCTGGGACCACTTCGCACTACATAAGCTACATGGTTTTGTATGAGTGACAGTGCCAAGGTACAATAAAGCAATAGTATCCGATATTTTGCCTATGATTTCAGGTCATGCCAATTATGGCACATAGGTAGCTGGACCCACCAACTAGCATAATAAGGTTTCTGTGTATTTCTTTCAGTGCTAAATATTAATGTATCAAATATCAGTTCAAAAGGCGTGTGGAGTGGCCTAACAGCATCACCTTTGGCTCAACGGCAAAATTAGATGGGCTGTCGTGGCCTCAAGAAAGGGGAGCAGGTCAGTTAGACTTACGATCACAGGGGTTAGAATGATGGTGTAAAATGTGACAGAAAAAATTAGTATGAATGCCAGCTCCATAGAGCGAAGAGATTATTCTCGGATTGTGGCAGTCAATCCACATGGCTGCTGCTGGACTCACCCTATGGCGCAGATGATGTCGTATTATTGACATATTGCTGTGTGCTTGCCTAAACACTCCAGAAAAAAACAGTAGATTAACATATCACCTGTAGAGGCAAAGTAGTGCCGTGTTTAGGAGATCCATTTTCAATAACATGGCTTTGAAGTGGTCTGAAGCGAAATAAAACACAAGTTATCACTAATTGGATTTACTCAACATGACATGGACAACTCCTGCATGGTCTGGCAAGGCCACTGTTATCATGTCATCTGCCCAAGGTCACTGCACCAGTGCGGCCTGCGGAACACGCACGCGTGCAACCCATTGCGTGTCCTCATCATTCACTTGGGAACTGGTCTTGACCCGATACCGAGTTACCAATCGAGTGCCTGTGGTGTCCCTAGGGAGATCTGTAAAATTAGGATAGGAATCACGTGTTAAAATGTGTATTAAATTGCATTAGAATTTATCGCCCTATGGGCAAATGTTCGTGAAATTCGCCCTTAGGGGATAGAGAAGTAATCGCAGAATAAATGCACTCCACGTGCATATTTAATGACGCGTATAGTAGAAAGGCTACAGTATTTTAAGTGTACTATACAAATTTCCGAGTGCAGTTGCGTGTCTAATCAAGCCAATTAGTGATGTGGGAAATAATTAGACTTTCTTCCAACCTGACCATTCTGTTCTTAGAGTGCCCCAAAACTTAACAGAACTTAATTTCCCATTTTCTCTGCAAAGCACCACATAATAATATTTTTTTATTTAAATTAGTGGTTAAGAAAGAACTCTAAACTTCCTCAAGCTAAGGGATGTCCATACTGAACACTGAAGGGTCATATTGTCTGTATGTTTTGGGTGTTTATGTAATGAGGTCAGTAAACTAAGATACCTTGCGGGATTGTGCGAGCTCTCGGCAAGGACCCGCTACGCCTGTGCTACCCCCCGCAGTCTGATTCCACTGGCCTTAGGAGCTGCATGTGCATCGCGGGGGACTTTCATACTTTGTTACTGGAACTTTTATTTAGTTTACCAACAGTCTACCACGCATTCGCAGCACCACTCCGTCAGCTCAATTTACTGACCCCGAAAGTTTAATTACTATTGAAGGTTTTCGCCCCATTCTTGGCTTTTTTGTCCAGTTACGGCCGCTGGTAGGCCTTGTGATTCAGGTTCGCTTTAATTTGCATTGTATACATGTAACTGCGTGCACTATTAGGCAATACAATTTACTTGAGTTAACAGAAACTTGTGAGTTCTCAGCTAGTAATGTATTTCGGGCTCTGGCCCTATCCAGGAAGTCATCGACGCCTCCTTGAGGCATAAACCATTTATAAGTTATAAGGTAATATTAAGGCGAGCTGTGGAGCCTGAATACCACGGCTATATATTACGTTTCCCTGTAAATTTGCCCACGATCCTGAGTACTGTGACTTCGTGCTCACCCAGTGAGCTGGCGCCCATTCTAATCGAAATAGGAATACTGTGTAATATTCTGACTTTTATTAACATAGTCTCCGGACGACGTTCGCATTACTACCCCCGACCGCTCACGTAATGTTACCAACTATATGAAGTTGAAAAAAACTTTTATGCTACACAATTTAAGAAAAATAAGTGCATAAAATTAAAATTTTTTAAGTTCAATAATAATGCATTACAGATAGCGTTAGTATTAATCTGTATTGTATTTTTATAATATTTTTATTTTGCAAAATGTTGTAATATATGTATAATATGTTTCTGTTTTAAAAAATCCATAGTCAACATTTTTTAACAATTTATAAAACTAGTAACTTAATTAATAAAATAATTTTGTTTTATGCAAGTTACTGCAAAAGTATTATTGTAAAATATATATATATAATTCAAACAACATATTATTAGTAACTAAAGAACTAAAAAAATCAGTAAATTTTCATGGCTAGTGATTGATTACGATGCCACATATATGTAAGTTATATTGTGTATAACAGTGGATTCAACAGCCCATTCAAAGTTTTCTTGAATGTGATATGTGCTCCCATAGGATTTTTAATA
This sequence comes from Clitarchus hookeri, assembly GCA_002778355.1. Taxonomy (NCBI): domain Eukaryota; kingdom Metazoa; phylum Arthropoda; class Insecta; order Phasmatodea; family Phasmatidae; genus Clitarchus; species Clitarchus hookeri. The sequence goes on from NQII01012284.1 coordinate 19,271, forward strand.
CAGCCAGCTAATCAATTGATATTTATGGAATTGTAATTTCTAAGATGATGTTAACGAAAGTTTATGAAGTAATATAATTACGAGATAATTTTAAAGTATTTATGTGGTTAGGACAAAAGATTTTTTTTGCTACTAGAACCTTTCGACGAAATGTAATGCTTAGACAACGCCGCCGATCTCTCACATTCTCCCGAAAGGTCGTGATGTTACGAGTACAGGAACAGAAGTTCCTATAATTCGCTTATTGGGTTTTCAACATAAATGCAGCCCGACAGACTTGGGTCAAATAATTGTGCCGGCGGCGAGCTGCTGTGTATGCCTATATGTTTTACCTGTGCTCCGGTATTTACACCTGTTAACCCCTGTTGCTATATTAAATATTTTTCATGTAAATATTTGCTTCAATAGAAGACACGATTTTGATAAAATGCTATGGAAAATATAAATTTACTCGCTTGATATGCTTAATGATAAATGATAAAGAAAGTACTATATTTTTAAAATGTTGATATTGTAAACGTTTACTTACTTGGTAATATTATGTGTAGACATTTAAATAATTCATGATTATAAAGGAGAGCAAAGTGAAATTTAAAGTAATTAATACAATTTAATAAATTTAGCACTCTCTAGTGACTGCAATGTAACTATTACTATTGTATTGGAATTACCAGGTATATTTGTGAAATGTCACTGTATTAAAAATTAAAATATAATCGTATATATAAAATTGTAGTTCCATGAGATCATTCTCCTGACAGGAATGTATGAATATGCAGCCTAACACAAATTGTAGGTTTAAATATTAATCTTATACGGTTCTCGTTGCCACCATTTTACAGAAAACCTTCCTTCGACTGTAATATAGGGAGGCCCATCGGCGAAGAGATGTCTAAATTTAAAAAGAAAGGCGGACGAATACGTGAAGTCACAGAGTAGGGAGCTTTATGTGACTAAGCATACGGAACGAGCATTCTTGTGACGATTTCCCTTCGTTTCGAGTGGTTAGTGGCAACTCTGCATACGAAACGAGTCAACTACTGACGATTTTCACTTCGTTTCTAGTGGTATTGGCGACTGGATCTTCTCTGCATACGGCCCTTAGGTTTATTCTACTCAGGTTAGGAACAAAAGAAGATTTCTAATGAGAAAGTTTGGCATAGAGTAAACTTCCACTGCTATGTGCGTATTATTACAAAAGGAAATTTTAATTACAACTTTAATCTACGTGAATGATAAAAGAGAAAGATTTTAATTTGTTATGAAGTTATTTAATATTTATTTAATGATTATTACATTTCCCCTGTTTTTTAAAAGCAGGGAATAGAAAAAATCTGCTACACCTGTAACTCTAGTGCTTACCTAGTAGCGAAAATATTTGGTTCTCTAACTTTTAACATTTCCCAACCTAAGTAGAAATAACTTTTGCATTACAAAAAAAAAAAAAAAAAAAGCTATTAGTAGTGATTAGATATGAAAACCGTTCAGATTTTCAGGAACCTTTCCGATTTCCAAAAACCATTCGGGAGCTTTCCATTTAATAAAAAAGAGCAGTTATTTTTAACGGAACTTTTCGGATATTGTACATTACATACTCTACGTGTATTGTACGTAATCGTGGTTTTCGAAATTAATAAAGGAGAGATGGAGAGAGAGAGAGAGAGCTACACATTACACAAAAACTTCCCGATTAGATGAATTTATTATGAATTACTTTTGTGATACAACTACTAATTCGTTATATGTAAGAAAATATATCGTTAAAGTAATTTCATTCATACTCGTGAATTATGTCACAATTTAAATCATACCAGAAAACTTATTGTGTTCTCAAAGGTGGTGCCGTATCGCGTATATTACAGATTCCATTTAGCATTACCAAGTTCAGTGCCTATTGTTCTGCATCACATATCCAAGTTAGGTTTTTTTTTTTTTTAAATTCTCATGAACCGTGATGGTGTACGCAGGATACAAAATCACAATGTTGAACATCAGGCAAGCCATTCACTCCTCGCCGCACATAAACACATTCCTCGTCGAGTACAACATTGTCAGGCTGTCGACACCGTGTGAACGATACGGGAAATGGGAAGTGAAACTCGTGGGCAGCATGGGCTTGTTTTACTGGTGCTAATGGCGAATGTAATACGAAAAGAATAGCAATTTCAAAGTGTCGGTGNTGTTGGCGAGGCAGGGCAGTTACGTGGGAGATTCAAACATGTCGCCGCGAAAGTTAATCGAGTTGTGTTTACTGTGGTACCTGATCAAGTCCCTGCGGCAGCAGACGATAGTGAACGAGCTTCAGTGCTCGGGGCAGATGGTTGTCACCTGGTCGGGTTTCTGCCGCCAAGTGTGTATATACTGGGTGCTGGCATACCAGAAATGCATCGATGGGCTGGGCAAAGTGGTCGAGATCGACGAGTTGAAATTGTGCAAGGGTAAAAACCGCAAATGACGCAAAGTTCAGGACCAGTGGGTTTTCGGGGTTGTGCAGAGGATTGACCCGACTAAATTCTTCCTGTACCAATTGAAAAGAGAAACTCAGCGACTCTGGTCAAGATCATCCGCGAATGGATCGTGCTAGGCACGACCATAATCTCAGACTGTTGGCGAGATTACAGCAACCTGAACATTCACAGCTACCTCCATATGCAGGTGAATCACAGGTGGGAATTCGTGTGCAGCGAAAATAGTGACATCGTCAACAATGGAATCACACTAAAGACGAAGAGAAGCGAGGTGTTGAGGGTGCACACACAAAAACATCGAGCGGAGCTGGTGCTTGGTTAGGTACAGTATCCCGTGCTTCGGCCGACGGAAAAAGTCGTGGGTCGGTTACATGGAGAGTACATCTGGAAAAAGAACCAACTGTATGGCGAACGATTGCACTCATTACTGGTCAACACGGTAGCCATCCACCACTGGAATCAACGCGAATGGGACGGCATCGACATCGAAGGTGGTTCTCCTTTCGACAGGTAAAATTTTGCATTTATTTTAATTCGCATTTACGAGCGCAAGTGAGAGTGAGTGAACTATTTGTGTTTGTTTAAATTTCATTTACAAAGTGTAAACTGTTTAGTTTGCTATCCTCCAAAATATATAACACATAACGCACCACAATTGCTCTATTTGGTGGTGTGGGGAGGGTGTTCTAATTTCTTCTGTATACATATTAGGAAATATTTAGCGATGGGTCACTTTCGGCACCTGGATATGGCCCGATAAACAAATGTGATGATTTGCGATTTTTTAGTTTTGGTTTGGGTACACCATACGAAAATATAGGACATCGATAGAAATCCCCCACCCCCTCCCAAGAATTCGGTTGAATACACAGGCCATAACAAACAGGCCACATTACCGATTTTCCCCCTTTGGGCTTGGAATCGCAAGCTTCTACTTTTCGATTATGTTTGTTTTTCCACATGGATACGCCAGGGGAAACTTTTAGTCGAAATCAGGTCTTTGTAGGTGAGTTGAATACACAGGTGGAAATTCCGCATCTACCTTGGCCTTCTCCTGGTCGCAGCTGGATACAAAATGTGCGAATTTTTATGTCGACCTGGTCGTATTATCGTATAACAAATGTAGTTATTTTTAGTGGTTGGATAGGCATTACGAAATAATCACCAGCTCTTTGGATCTTTTACCAAAATATCCCCGGTGAACCTCTCTATTTCCAGCAGAATGGCAGAGGATGCGAAGGCGCAGGAGGAGGAGGAAGTGGTGGGTGTAGGAGCAGGAGGAAGTGGAGGAGACTCTTTCGACTGCAGCAAATGATGCGTCATCAAGCGAAGCAGTCCCAGTACAATGACCTCTTCAAATTGATCAGTATAATTATCATCAATAATTGTAATTCTTTTTCTCATGTATTTCTAATTATACTTTAGAATTACGAAAAAAAAATTGAAGATAATGGAGACACAGATCTGCAGTCTTTCCCAACCAATCGAAACCCCAAACAACCTCAGACATCCGCCAAAAGAGTTTTTCAAAGTCAAATCAGCACCCGACACCAGTCAAACAACGGGTTCGAAGCAAAAAGCAGCAGCAGATATCATCAAATGGAGAGGGTGTTCGAAGCGAATATCAAAACCTCACATACTCAACAAGAAGAAAAATTACGTTACCTAAAACAAAGACTTCCCACAATATTTATCGTCATGAAATACACCATGGAACAAGCAGAGAAATAAGATATACATCTTATAATTTTCGAAAAACTGGTAAAAAAAAATATAAAAAATATGGGTCTGATTTTATA